>CAUYLG010007975.1:0-66407 GCA_963573385.1 Cacajao melanocephalus | reverse complement strand
CTTCCAATTGCTGTTCTCCTTGTGGGGATGGGACCAGCGGAGCCCGACTCAAAGGGCACCCAGTCCCATATACTCCGCACTGAGAAATGCCGCGCCGGCCAAAAGAGTCACGCTGGCAATCCATGTGGCTCCTCTGCTGGGTATCTCCCAGTTTGTGGGCAACAGAAATTCATCTGAAATTGCGGCGTCCACTCACTCTCTGCGCTTTCATTGGGAGCTACAATCCTGAGCTGCTGCTAATCGGCCATCTTGGCTTTCTCTCCCAAAGCTTTACTTTTTGAAAAGTATGTTGTGAGATTTTAAAAAATATATAAAAACAAAATCTTTTTCATATGTTATAGGGCAAAAATAGTGTCTGTTATTAATGATATTTACTGATATTTTTCACCCCTCATTTGAACTTTGTCAATTTTAATTCCCTGTGCAAACAAACCCCTGTCCCATTGCTCCTTGCCCACCCCCCAACTCCAGGAGTTTATTTAAAATTCCCCTGTTCTTAGGAGTTCTCTACTTATATGAACAACTATTTTTAGGCCTTCAGTTCAGGAACAGAATTACTTGGACCTTATTATTATAGATTCAGTCCTTTCACCTGTTGTAGAAATAGGTGAAATCAGTGGTACCTGAAAAGAGGTGCTGAAAATGTAGGTTCTAGTCTCTCTCTGTTAAGTATTATAGTAAGGGTGATAATAGTCACTCCACTTACTCATAAGAAGCTTATGAAAATAACCTGCAGTGGGGTGTACATAACAATTTATAAACAAATCCATTTTATACAGACATGACATGATTAATGGGAAATCTTATAGTCAATGACAGATTACATATTTTGGCTAACAATTGTGCAGTATTCCCCAGGCCCCATACTCTTATAAGTGGAATTCAAACCAGATGATTTATGATTTTTTAAAAAACTACATTGCCTGCCCTCATTGAGTTTTCTAATATAAACACATTTGCCTAGACAGAGGCAGTGGAATAGGCACAAGACACTGAACACAAAACAGGCATATTTAATGTAGTATGTAAAAATAAATGGCAACCCTGTATTTATAAGATCCTGACCTGTTTTTCTAAACCCTTCCTCTCAAAGAAAACCCTTAAAGAAAGAATGAAAAAACCCTTAAAGAAAGGATTTGCTTGTTTCTAAACTTCATTTGAGGTCCTGCTTAACATAAACTCTGACCTTAAATTCCTGAGTGAGGCCCATCTCCCATCCCAGATGTCAAGTTTAGAAACTAACCTTGAAAGAATGAAGAAATTTTCTGTTGTGTTTTCAAGTAGCCAATTCTTTGATTAAGATAGGTGCTACCAAATGTTGAGGTTTATGTACACTGTGGCTTATTCTGCCACAGAATTCACTGGTTAGAAAGTGTTGACTTGTAGCTGTTCTGCTTCTTTCAGAGATTAAAAGGATCAAGTGGCTGTCCTATAATTATTACATTTACCAGTTGTTTAAGAGACTCTTGACTTTTAAAATTAGATTTGTTCATGCACTTATTTTTCTAGTAACATATACTCATGTTGCTTTGCTTTTATGAGGACTTGGTAGGCTACAAAATTAGATGCATATTCAGTGTTATTACTTTAAAGAATGGTGGGTTTTATTGTTTTGGAGTTATCAGTAAGTTAATTTAAAAAAAGGCAGTATGTGAATGGATAAAGAAAGAAGCAAAAACGTGACTCCAGATCTCACAACCCAAAACAACTGCCGTTAACAAGCTGAGATAATTCCAGATAGCTCTCCAAGCCTTTTTACAGCTAGAAAAATTCTGGAAAAATGTATTCATGCTATACATGTTATTTTAAAATTAAAAGCAAAAGTTACCACAGTTTGCTTGTTTCATGGGTGATAGAGTTTTCACCTTGTTTTTAATTTTAGTGTGTTTAGGGAAAAATAATTCCTTGGGGATTAAGTTAGAGGGCAATACAAAATATAAGTGGGCTGCTTTTAATCATGATTGATACAGTTTCTAAAGTAGATTTAAACTGAATGTTGGATAAAGAATATTATACCAATATGTCATTATTGCAAGGTGATTTGGTATAGATATTCATACATTAAATAAAGCCTCTAAATTTCTGCATGCATATGGAATTTTTGGTAATATACTCTTGCTAAAACTTATACATTACTGATAGTAAATGTTTGCTTAAAGTATTTTTGAGTATAAAGAAGTCCAACTCTATGAAAACTATTATAACCTATATTGAGGGTTCTGTTTTTTATATATCCGTTGCATGTATAGTTTGAATCATACAAACAACGTAAGTCTGTAAAGTGCCAAAGGGAATGTCAGCATTTTCCCATAATTTTCTTCACTAACTAAAGATGACCTTTTACTTACATGAGTGAAATGTGCCCTGTTATTAGTCGGCAGTGTCACCCAGCACTGTGGTGAACACGCAGGAGAACTAGCAGCAGGTTGGACTAAGAGTAAGGGCCGCTAGGCTCCTGGTTGACCTTAGGTCGTGCTAGCTCTGACCACAGCAAGTCTCCTCAAGTCTCCGGGCCTTAGTAGACCCTTATAAGACTCTCAAAACTACAACCCCAGTCAGTGGCCTTGGCAAGTTGCTAATAGCACTCACTTCATCAGATTCTGAGGATTAAATGAGGTTGAGTGACCAGAAAGCTTGGCACGTGGTAAATGATACCACCATTCGTCTGTATATCTTTGTATAAATATAAAAGGTGCCCAGTCCTTGAGATACTTTATTTCCATCTGGCAGAAATTATTGTAATAGTCTTATTTTGTTAGAGCAACACACTTTACTGCCATCTGCTGGAAAATTCTCTTTATAAATATGCAAATCCATGATGTCTACTATGCGAACCGTGCCCCCTTAGAAGTGTCGTGCCCTCGTGAAGTACACAACCTGTGTAACCGTGCACATAAGTGCTTGATAAATCGTATTTGCTACTCTTCTTTTCACTTTTATAATGGATTTCGAAGAGAGTTTCAGATAAACAATGCTAAAAGATAAAGAAGTTTATTTTAAAAAATCAAAGAGTCAAAGTTAATATCAATAAAAAGAATCAGCATTTTGTTGCAAAGCCTGGAAACATTTGTGCCCACTGCTTCCCTGACTTCCCCCTTCCCGCACAGAAAAGTGTGCTCTACAATAAAACCTACAATTTAAGTTAGCAGAGATACTAATGAAGCCATTATTCTTGCATTTATAGACACTGTATATGAGACCAAATATGGGACCACATTGTATGTATGCAAAACCAAAGCACATTTTGGAATAACCCATATAGCCTTTTCATCTTGACTTTAAAAATTCAATAAAAAATATATTAATAATGTATCATCACTGCAAGATGATGGATCTCTAGAAAGCGACACTTTTGGGCTTCGTTTTCTTCATCTCAGAACCTGGGTTGGGATATAACAGGTGTCCCTCTCTTCTAGCCAGACAGTCCTTAGTGAAGGGATGTTATAGTACCCTTTTGCACACAAAAGGTAATATTTGGCTCATTTTCATAGCTATCTGTACAATCATGGAGAAGACTGACCAAAGTAGGATAAAGGAGAGTTTATTGATAATGGGAGCACTCTCCCAGGACAGAGATTTATCACTCTGGCAAGGGTGATAAGATGACTCTTGGAAGCTTGGAGAAAGCAGCAACAGCCCATAGTAAGTGAAGTGGAAATGCCATAACTGCCAGAGCAGACTGGAAGGGGTGCCAAGCGACTCAGAGAGGTGGACGTGCTGGAGTGCACAGCCTGTGTGGGGATGGAAAACCCACCAGCTGACTGCATTCTAAGAGACGGCCCAGAGGACATACCATTTACCCAAGTGATAAGAAATGCATTGTTGAGAGGGTTACAGTCACTGAGAATCTCAATGGAGTCACTCTTCTGTAAGCCGGGGCTGACTGGAGGAGACACTGCTACAGAACCGGGCTCTTCAATAGAAATAAGGATGATAGAATCCTGAAATAACAGAGGCCAAGTAGCAAGACGTAACTGCCAGAAGCAAGGTGTGCACACTTACTGCAATAAGTGCCAAGACGTGTGGTATCCAGGGACCCAGTCCACAGAGAGCTATGAAAATGCTTAATAGAATTTCCTAGAGGCAAGATAAATGGGCAGTCAACAAGTATCAAATTATAAAATAAAAATTAATATGAGGCTGAGGGCAGTTGTCATGGTAAAATGTCAGTCACTAGCTCAGTTTCCAAACGTGAGTCAGATCTCAGATCTGGGACCCATTGTCTGAAGGAGAGGATGATCCTTATGACAACAGAACCTAAATCACCTGAGCAAGTGTGTTTAGTAATTATTTCACCAGCACTTCAGAATATTGTTCCAACCCTTTTACCAGATAATAAAGCTCTGCATCAGGCCTAGACAGCAGTGCAAGAAGTCCTGCTATATACCTCAGCAGACCCTGTGGTATTAGAGGAATCTGTGGTGAGAAAGAATGCTGGGGATAGTTGCTGGTAATCAATCTCAATGAGAGAATCACAGCATAGACCCGCTTGGATTCTGGAGAAGGACCATATTATCTGTATTAAACAGATACCATTCTAAAGTTCTTGGCTGGGTGTGGTGGCTCATGCCTGTAATCCCAGCACTTTGGGAAGCTGAGGCAGGAGGATTGCTTGAGTCCAGGAGTTCAAGATCAGCCTGGGAAGCATAGCGAGACCTCATCTCTACAAAAAATAGTTGAGTGTGGTGGTGTGTGTCTGTAGACCTAGCTACCTGGAAGTCTAAAGTGGAAGGATCACTTGGGCCCTGGAGGCCAAAGATGCAGTGAGCCATGATCATACCACTGCATTCTGGTCTGGACATCAGAGACCCTGTCTCAAAAAAGAAAAAAGGGAAATTCTTGCAGACTCCTTGGCCCTGGTTGAAATGAAGCATCTGACCATGAGACATCAAGCAATTATGGAACCTGAGATATTCATCATGAGCTGGCTCTGTCAGACCCACCAAATTATAAAGTTGGATGGGCCTGGCAGCAGTTTATCACAAAATGGAAGTGGCAGAAACAGGATTGGGCATGAGCTGGGCCAGAGGACACAAGTAAGTTGTACCAGTTGATAGCCCAGACCTACATGTCATCCACTTCTGTTGCCCTGGTGTTTATAACTATGATGTTCACAACTATGGCAGCTCACAACCATGACTGCATGGAGGTGTCCCTTGTGGTCAGCTGATGGAGGAGAAAAAGGGCCGACCCTCATTCATAGCTGGTAGAGTGCAAGCCAAAAATGGATGCTGCTGCGCTACAGCCCTACTTAAGGTAATCTTGAAAGAGGGTGGTGAGGGAGAAAACCTTCCAATGGGCAAAGTTCCACAGGATGCACTTGGTCATTCACTTTGTGTGAAAAGAAGAGTGGCTCAAGGTAAAGAATATATGCAGGCCCATGGACAGTGGTGAATAAGGTGGTAGTTTGGTCAGCAGCTTGGAAGCAGAAGGATTGGTATGGATACAAAGTGTGAAGAACTTTGTGTCACATGTTGATGCAAATCAAAGCAGCCATTGCCAAAAGGCACTAAACAACGTTCATGACTCAGCCATGCATGCGGCAGCCTCTCTTGTTGGCTATTGTAGTACTGGCACAATGGGCACATAAATAGAATGAGTAGCCATGGTGGCAGGAATGGTGGCTATGAATAGACTCAACAGCATGGACTTCCATTTACCAAATCTGATCCAGGTCCTGGCACTGCTGTTGCCAAATGCCTAACCTGTCAATAACAGAAACCCCAATGTAGTATCCCTCAATAATACCAACCAACAGTTTGGAGGTAAGCTGACTTCAGTGGACTTCTTCCACCCTGGAAGGGGCAGGAATTCATCTTGATTGGGATTCTTACATATTCCAGTATGAATTTGCCTTTCCTATCTGTAGGACCTCAGCCAGCATCACTACCTAAGGACTTAAGAATGCTTCATCCACTGGTATTAGATTTCATATGATTCTGCCTTGGACCAGAGTCTGCTGGTCCTGTCACACATACTGCACCATTCCTGAGCCACTGGCATGATAGAATGGTGGACCCACCTCTTAAAGATGCAACTGACTCATGCCTGTAATCCTAGCACTTAGGGAGGTCGAGGCGGGCGGATCATGAGGTCAAGAGATCAAGACCGTTCTGGCCAACATGGTGAAACCCTGTCTCTACTAAAAACTACAAAAAAATTAGCTGGGCATGGTGGTGCGTGCCTACTGTCCCAGCTACTCAGGAGACTGAGGCAGGAGAATCACTTGAACCCAGGAGGCAGAGGTTGCAGTGAGCCAAGATTGCGCCACTGCATTCCAGCCTGGTGACAGAGTGAGACTCCATCTCAAAAAAAAAAAGGCAACTGAGGCCCCAGCTTGGAGAAGATACCCCGTAAGGTTGAGATACCACACTAAATCAATGCCATTATATGGTGCTATGTTCCCAGTAGGTAGAATACATAGGTCCAGCAACTATAGGGAGAAGTGGGAAGCTGTCATTCCCAGTGGTACATTTGTGGAATTTGCGCTTCCTGTCCCCAGACCTTTAGATTCTGTGGGTCAAGAGGTCTTGGTTCCCACTGGGGTAATACTTCATCAGTGGACACAAAGTCCCATTGTACTTCACACTACAGCTGACAGTCACTTCAGTCACCTCATGCCCAGAGACCAGCGAGGAAGGAGTCACTAAACTAGCAAGACCATTGACCTTGATCATCAGGAGGAGATAGAACTTTGTCACAGAACACAGGGAGGGAAAAATGTTTGGCACACAGGTGATCTGATGGGCTGTTTCCTGATGTTCTCATACCTAGTTTTCACAGTAAACAGACATGAACAGAAGCTATGTCTAGGCTAGACATGGGACCAGAGACTCAGACTCTTGGAGACAAGGGTCTGGGTCACCCCATCAGGCAATCTGCCTAGACCAGCATGGCTGCTGGCAGTGACTCAGGCAATTCTAAAATGGGGACAGGGTAGAAAAGAGGGTGAAATGTTAGTTACCTCAGGCTTGAGACCCATTGCAACTGCAGTGTCTATAGTTTGCCCATTAATCTTGTAAGTTTCTCCAGTAATAAAGGCCGGTGAGAATCCTGGAATTGCCAAGTACTAGGTGGATGAACTTACCTAACAGGCAAGTGGATCTGAGCAGCACAAGGGGTGGCCCATGATACTCTAGTGCTCCACCCATGTCTCCTCTTTAGGACCAAGGGCCAACAAACACGTCCTCCAATTGCTGTGATTTTTGGTCACACTTTTTATATCCTTACCCACAAACATGAGCTGAATTAAATCCTCAACACACAACCAGAATGAGTCTTAATAATCTGCTAAATCTTAAAATTGACACCTTAATTTGAACACCCCCACCCCAAATTTGAGAACACATAGGCAACTGGTTCAAACTGGAATCCAAACCAGAATGTCAAATTTTCTCAGCTGTGAATCCAAACCAGAAGTTCAGACACTTCCGGGTAAACTCTCTGTGGCCTCAGCAGTCCTTGCTAATTAGAAGCTCCTGTATTGCCTCTGGGAGCTTAGCTGCTAAGCATCTTCCAAACTGCACTCCCACGTGAGGGTAAGGTAAATGGCTAGAATTTTTAAAAATTAACTTATGCTTAGTTGTCTATTTGGTTCAGAAAAGAAGGAAAACATCAGTGACTTTTCAAAAAGTAATTCCACACCCACCATCATACCCTCCAAGTCACATCATAAAAATAAGTGACGCCTGGCTATGGTTACTTGTAAAGCCATCTCTGTTCTCAACTGATGTAGCCTAATGAAGGCTCTGAATACCGAGAGTGAAATCTTAACCTTAACAAATGACCTTGCCTCACAGTTCAGGCACAATTTTTAGGTTTCTCATCCAACAAGGGAGGGATTTAAAAATCAGTATTCATATGAAAAATTATTCTTAGAAGCCCTTAAGATTGTTGCTCACACAGAGATGCAGGTCTATGTTTATGAACCATGAGGGCGGGAACGATGCTTGATTCTTCTTTGTATCCAGCACAGCACTTAGCATAGTTGCCTAGTGCACAGCAGGAGATCAAGAAATAATTATTGAATAAATGAATGAGGCTGCAAAGTTCCATGAGCCATCCTAATTGCTGGCAACCCTTGAGGGGAATTTGGCCAAGACACTTTAAAAGCATAGCTTGCCCAAGTAAGAAAGGTTCTTTTCAAGCTCTACTGACGTACCACTGCCATTTTGTTTTCACTGGGCATTGGAATCTGGCTCTACTGTCCTCCACGCCTGCTCAACTCAGGTTAATGGTGTTTCAAGTATTTGTTCTTAGAACTTTAAAATGGTAGCAGAAAGACTAGTTTAGTAAAAATGAACCACACTGTAGGATGATTTTCAGCATTTATTCAACAGTTTGAGCTTGAATACATACTGTGCATGTGTGTGGTGTGTGTATGTGTGAGTGCATTTGTGTATGTGCCAATCAGATTCTCCCAGGAATTTCAGATTTGCACAGAGAGACAGTGGTTGGGAGTTGGTAGCTAAATCATTCATGGCAGGCAGCCCTTTGGAGGAATTTGTGGATTTTAGCCTCTGAGGTCCTGGGAACTTCCCTCGGCCGCTTCTCCCTGGGGGAGGCTTAGTTGTTCAACTCTTCCTTGTAAGACTCTTCCTTCCAGTAAATTTACATTTTTACCTAAATTCTTTCCAACTGGTTTTTGTTATTTGCAAATGGAAGAAAGGCATTTTGGAGAAAGCCAGTGGACTTGAGCTGGGCTCTGGAAGAATGGTGGGGTGGAAGAAGGAGAGTTGAGTGGAGAGGTCAGGGGAAGGCTCTTGAGGCAATCAATCAGCTTTCTGTCCTGAGTCAGCTAGGGACAAGAGGCTGCCAAGCAGAGAGTTGACTCAGCAGAGTACTGCAAGGGGCCACTCTGAGTGAAGCTGGTTTTTAAATATTCATTTCAAAAGCAACTGAAGGCTCTCTTTCCCCTCTTCTGTGCTTAGGTATGTCTTCTACATACCTTGCTCCAACCACTTGAACTCTTTTGTGTCTCCTGCCTCTGCTATCTTCCAAGGCACCAGCTAATGTCCAATGAGGCCACAGAGTCTTCTCTTTGATCCCAGGATATTTATGTGAATTATTAGCCTCTTTATTGAACCTAAGGAAGGAATTCAAATGGTGATTTAATTCGTGACTTTCTCCCCTCCTGCCCCTTCCCAAGTATCCCATTGTGAGAATTTTGGAGACAAATTCTGCCTCTGATTCAAGCCATGTATGTAAATGAATTTATTGGATGCCACTGAGAAGGCTACATTAGGAAAGGAAAGAGAGTTGTGAATTTAAGAAAAATGGCAACAAATCTATGTGGGAGGAAGGAAGGAAAAAAAGAGGAATTTGGACCATTTATTTGCAGCATGTCTTACTGACAGTTAAATACAGTGGTTTGTTCTGTTTTCTGCCACTCGAGGATTATTTAATTAAATTCATGACCTAGGACGCTAACCAGCCCCACATCTAAAATAATTGCTTCTCTGTTGGTGAGATGTAAAGCCGGGATTGATTTTCCCCTGGCTGATAGCTCTCCTTTCTGACTCATGAATGTCATCTCCACTCCCTGCCCCACGTAATTTGATCTCTGTATTTGATCCCTATTTAGTACTACACTTCACCAAACAGATGTCTGAGTAATTAAAATCCCACATGGGCACACTCATCAGTGAGTTACATCTATTTAATAGTCAGCTTAGAAACTTTTCACCCTCAGCTTTTCTCCCATCCTGGTATCATATGTCAATAGCCTTTAGCAGGCTTTACGTATTAGAGTTCAAACCTGTTGTTTGTTTTCCTGCATTCATAGAGACTCTCTTTTCATTTTCGGACTGCATTTTCCTCACAAGTCCCTGATCTCTTTCTCCTTCAACTCACCTGGATTTTCTCTATGGTTTTACACCAGTATTCAAATTCTCATTGGATGAGTCATCCTATATTTCATTCATGCCAACACTGGCAATTAAAAAAAAAATCAGCCCTGGATTAAGAGTGCCTTTTATTTTTTTCCCTGGAGGCATAGTCAAAATATTTCAGTCTGAACAATCCTCCAATTTTTAAAAATTATTTGAGATCAAATACTGAAAACCTGTTTGGTTGCTACAGGTCACTGAAGGATTTTGATGGCACAGAATTATGGAAGGAAAGAATGCATATTTGAAGCAGGCAAGGGAGGTCAAGAAGGGCTGATTACAGGGAATTTGTTCGCTTTTGAGAGAGAATTTAGATGGACACTTATTTATGAAAATGTTGAACTGAATATGAATACTACAGAGACAATGTTCTTATAGTAAAAACCTGTGCTACTAAATAACATTTCATAAAACTTCAGGAGAATGCTATAATTTATAGTGGACAAAAGAATTTCCCTTACAGTTGATGATGCATATTGATTTTAAGTTCCAAAGAACTAAACAATGTGAAATAAGTGAAGAGTATATGCATCTGTTCTGATACCCATCAAGCTGGACTTCAACAAAATCAGATAAATGAGTAGGTAATAAATTATACGAAAAGGATCCTTTACTTTCCTATTTTTAAACAGATGTGGAGTTCTAGTGCATTTAGCATGAATCATTTTACAAAAGTAAGTTTCTCAGAGCACGATGTTTCTTGTGAAGTTCCTTTGTATTCACAATATTTCAGAACAAAAAAAAAGATCCAAAAACACATTATAATGAGTTTATAAATGAGTTTAAAAATGAGTATATAAATGAGTAGGTAATAAATTATAGGAAAAGGATCCTTTATTTTCCTATTTTTAAACAGATGTGGAGTTCTAGTGCATTTAGCATGAATCATTTTACAAAAGTAAGGTTCTCAGAGCACACATGTTTCTTGTGAAGTTCCTTCGTATTCACAATATTTCAGAACAAAAAAAATAATATGATCCAAAAAACAAGCAACAAGTTCAGAGGTTAATGGATATTGTTTTAGTTCTATGTGAACAAACTCCAAAAGCATTTGTACAAACTTTATTACCATGATTGTATGTAAAAGCTAGGTGAAAATCCTATTGTTCAGAGAGAACTTCATCTTGGTGGTTTGTACACAACTTCTGGTTTCATTATCTAAACTAACAAAGGCCATGTAAATAAACAGACATAAATTAACAGCAGGATTCTTAGACTAACAGTGACATGGATTCGTGTTTCAGGAAGATAGACAGCTTCCAAATAATGGGAATGCTATGGGTGTGATTTCTCTCAATGTTTATTATATAGTATCATTATACCCCTTGCTGGCTCATGAACTGGTATGATTTTCATTCTTGCTGTGCTCAGAATAACCTTCCCCTGCCTGTTCCCCAGCTCTTTTCCCTTCCATGCAGCTTGTGTTTAGTCTATTTAAAGTTCATAGCACTTTTTCTGTGATTCAAGCTTCTTAAGCCTTGTTTTCCCTCCAGTCATTCCTTAACATGTGTCTATCCGTGCTCTGCAATCTCTTTCAGATATATATATATATTTAAATAATTAATTCCAATAACCAGTTGTTGTCTCAGTGTAAATTGGGAAGAATGTTTCCTGACCTCATCACAAAGAAGCTGGGAACGTCAAATGAGCTCTTGTATATAAAAGGGCTTTGTACATAGTTACTGACTTCATGTAGCCAAGGAGCTCCCTCTCCAGTCCCAGCTACCTGCCTGGCTCAAATACAGCTTGTACCATTTGCTAGCTGTGTGAACTTCAGCAAGCTCTGTAACTCTTCTGTGCTTCAGTTCCACAAAGTGGAAAATTGGGTTCATAAGTGTACCTAAATCCTGGGGTTGTTTGGTGATGGTTATATGAGATGATTCATGCGTATTATGAGGTCAGAACATGATTAGAACAGTTTCAGTTTTAAGCCCCCAGTAAGTGCTAGCACAAGTGCAGGGAGGGATCAGATGGTATTTCCCCACTGAGGTCAGTGTACTTCACAGACTCATTTCTCTGTAGCCTGAGGCAAAAGCTAGGTTATATCCCTTGGGTGTGGTCTGTCACAACTAAGGATGAGGGTGGGTGCAGGGATCTTGGCTGAGCACATGACTTTTGAGGACTGACAGTACTTTTAACAGCTGTCTCTCTTTCTCTAAATAGTGTTCACTTGGCTTGGATTCTCCTTTAATAACTATTTCGAATGACTTGTTTATGTTAGTTTTTCCAGTTTGCCACCTGCTTAGGCTTAAAGCCACAAAAATACATCCTTCCTAATCTGGAAAACGGGAATAGTAAGTGTATCTACCCCTGGGATTGTAATGAGATCAATTGAACCTCTTCCAAAAGATATAAGGAAGCACAATAAAGGAACTGGAGAAAAAAGCATTTTCAAATGTCACCCTGAATACAGGAAATGAGGTGAGAACAAACAAAACAAAACATTCAAACAATAAAAACCTAACATTCTAAAAATTCAGTAAGTTAGTGATTCTTCCAAATGATGTCTCCTCTCAAAGTGCTTCTCTGAATTTAAGCTCAATGATGCTTGTGTTGCCCAAAAGGTTTTGGAATTTCTTCTTTCAAAAGGGTTTGGAATTTCTTCTTTCAAAAGGGTTGTTAAGGACCTGGATGTAAATACTAACTCTTCCAGTTTATGATAGTAATGACAGATATCTTTCTACTTCACAACTTATTATTTGATATTGTTATAATTTTTGGTATACAGATGTTTTAAATGATTATTGCAGATAAATCTATGATTTCTTCCATTGTTTTGTGGTAGTTCTTTCCCATCCAAAAATCACTTAGCTATCTATCCATTTAGATTTTTTTTCTCTTTTTTTAGTTATTGGGTAGTTCAGTTTTCACATTTATCTCTTTATCTGGAATGTATTTCAGTAGATTGTACGAACTTTTAATCTGATTTTTTTTCCCCGAATGGTTGGCTAGTTTTCCTAGTGCCAGTTGTTGAATTATCCATGTCCTCCCCATTAGTGATGCTTCATTTATTGAAATATTGAGTTTTCTTTCAGGGCTATCTGTTCTGAAATATTTCTCAATCTTTCCTCAGTAGTTCAATATTATTGTAATTATTATGGCTTTATAATATTATTAACATCTTGATAGAGTAAATAGCCTGTTATTAGTCTTTCTTTTCAAAGTATTCTGGCTACTCTGTTTTTTTCCTCCAAATAGAAATGAATTTTTTCAACTTCTAAAAAAGTCCCATTGGAATTTTAGTTACAATTGCAAATTAAGGGATAGATACCTTTGTCTAGGAGCATAACGTATTTCTCAATGTATTCAAATCTTTTTGCTTTCATTTTTTTTTCTCTTTTTCTTTGTATAAATCCCTGTCAGATCTTGCCAATATTACTTGTATGTGAATAGTTTTTTAAAGAAATATATTTGTTCCCAGGTTTCAACACCCGAAAAAAGTTATATTTCCCAACAGGTCATTGCTAGATCAGTAGAAAGTTAATTGATTTTAATAATTATTTTATAATAGATTTTCAATCAAGTTTCTTAAGTTTTCTAGGCAAAAAGTATCTGCAAATAAAGGCAATTTGTCTACTGTTTTGCAATATTTTAGTATTTTTGTTTCTTGTCTTATTACAGAATTATTTCAGCACAATTTAAAATAATAGTGGTGAAAGCAGGCCTATTTATACCTGATTTTAATGAAAATGCCTGTCTGTCATTGAGCGTGGAAATTTAAAAATATACACAAAAGAAGATGGAATAAAGTCTAATATGCCCATCACCTAGCCTTAACAATTACCAACATTTTTGCACACATTTTTAGTGGAACTGTAAATTAACCCAGTCTGTTTGAATATTAATTTGGAAATATCTATCCAAATATTGATCTGTAATTCCATTGCTAGGCATTAATCCAACAAGTACACCTGCACCAGTAGGAGAAGACATTCAAGGATGCTCTGACTGTATATAATTGCAGAAAACTAGAAAATAGTCTAAATAGTCCCTAACAGGTGAGTGAAAAATCATGGTTCATTCATGTAACTGTACTCAACCACTATGAAAATTTTGGTAGATCTATATGTGCTGATGTGGGAAGATGTAGACGGTACTTTATGAAATTAAAAAACAAAAAGCAGGCCAGGTGCGGTGGCTCACACCTGTAATCCCAGCATTTTGAGAGGCTGAGATGGGTGGATTACCTGAGGTCAGGAGTTCAAGACCAGTCTGGCCAACATGGCAAAACCCCATCTCTACTAAGAATACAAAAATTAGCTGGGCATGGTGGCATGCACTGTCATCCCAGCTACTCAGGAGGCCTTTGGAGAGAAGGTATAAATTTAATTTGGCTGTCTTACCAGTAGCATTATTATTTTTACAAAATCTTATTAAAATATATGATGTTGGCTCTCAGTTTAACATTTACTAAAAGTTTTAAAAAATATATAGTTGTTTTAATTGGGAATAGGTGCTAGATTTTTATCACTTATTGAGCTAATAAGGTTTTTATTCTTATATAGCTTAAATGTATTTTTATATAAACTATTTTGCTAGTATTGAATCCTGGCATTTCTAGGATAAAATCTACCTGATTGTTTAAAATGACTGACTTTACTGAATTTAATTTGCTGATATTTTTGGTATTTTGGGGGGAGTTCTGGCATTGAGTACCTTATGTGAAATTTCATTTTTTTGAGTGTCCTTTTCGTATCTTTTTTTTTTTTTTTTTTTTTTTTTTTTATAAAGGGGATTGCTATTTTAACCAGGCTGGAGTGCAGTGACGAGATCACGGCTCACTGCAGCCTTGACCTATTGAGCTCAAATGATCCTCCCACTTCATCTTTTCAAGTACTTAAGGCTGCAGGAGCCTACCACCAATTATTTACTTTTTGTAAAGATGGGGTCTCTTGGAACTCCTGTGCTCAAGCGATCTTCCCACCTTAGCTTCCAAAGTGCTGGGATTACAGGTGTGAGCCATCATGCTTGGCTATACCATTTTTGATGGGTTTTATAATGAAAATGGTTTCACTTACAAAAAAAAATAAATTTTAGTGTCTTTATTCATTTAGAAAGGGATTTTATGTCCTTCAAAATATGCAAGAATTTGTCTAAAGCCTCTCTCAGTCTTCAGGCCTTTTATTAATTTCTCCCCTAGCTTTGACTTACTTAGTTTTTCTACTTCTAGATTCAATTTAGGTGATATGGTTTTCCAGAAAAAAATGTTTAGCACATAGCTAATGTCACATAGTAGCCTCATATAATTTTTTAAAAGTCTCCATATCTGTTATATCTTTCTCCTTTATAATTTTATATTTTCTTTTTTCCTTTTTAAAAAATAGATCAGAGATGTCTCCATTTTCTTGATCTTTTTCCAAAGAATTACCTATGGAATTGATCAAAAACATTCTTTTCTAATGATTAATTTCTGCTCCAATCTTTCCCTAATGTTCCATTTCTTGGAGTTTAATTTTTAAAAAAGCATTTAATCAGTTCACTCTTTCTAGTTCAATTTTCCCTGCCAAATGATGTTACTAAACTCGGGATGGTTTCAAATGACTTGGGTATTTCTAAAAATCTACCTTCCGAGGTGGACGATTTGCTATCACTGATGATGTCATTTAAAAGAATGTGACTCAGACTCTTGTGGCAAGTTTCTAAAGAATTCTAAAAATGTTTGAGTAATGGGAGCACAATTGCAGCAAACTTATGACCTACTCTGAAGGGCCAATTTGTAAAACCTGCACGTTTGCTGAACATTATCTGCCCTTATATATTTGGAAATAATCAAGTGCTAGGATTTAAAGAGGAGCTCTCACTTTTGTTTATTGGGATGCCTTCTGATACTGCATGTCTGTAACCTAAGGTATTCTTTTTTTTTTCCTTCGTGAAAATGTATTTAAACACATCATGTGTACAGACAGCCTGGCTTCATTTTTGCTCCCCACGGAACTTAACCTCAGATTAAACATTTTTCAAACAAGGATTAAAAATTGTTCACATGCTAGGATGACCAAGTTTTTCTTGCAAAAATCAATTCACTATGATGATGTGGATGAAGGCAGAATGTGTTATTAAAAATAATGAAATGCTCTGATAGGCCACAGTTATAAGCAATGAAAACCGTCTTTAATAAAATATATTGTGCCAATAGAAAGGTAAATTTCAGGTGTTACCTTTGCCAAGGTATGTAGCAGAACTTATTAGAGCCATGTGTTTGGAGATTATGTAACAGTTTTTGAGTGGTCAGGAAGGGAAGGATTTTGTGGTCAGAGAAGTGGAAATGTCCTGTTTAACATATGACCCTTGCCAGTCCCATCTCAAATTACTGTTGATCAAGTTACACATAGTTGGCAAGCCCAGGTGGAAGGGAAGCCTAGAATAAGGCCTGGCAAAGTTGCAATAAACAGCAGGCCACAAAGCCAGTGGCTGTTATCATTAAAAACACTTACGGAAGTATTTAATACAGAAAATAATGCGAAGAAAAATTGTTTCGCAAAGCACTATGAACCGAGTCACTTTTTTTTAAAGCATATCCTCCTCTGATGTCTTTAGGAAAGCTAGAACTTGGCCAAAAACATAAGTAGACCCCCAGAAGAACAGCTTTATGATCATGATTTGAAAGCATTTTGTTTTGCACTTGCACGCATCTCAGGTTTAAGTTTCCAAATGTTTAAAGCATTTAGGTGCCTACGCTCTAGGCATTTACTCTTGAGAATAAACACCACTAGGAGCCAATAAGTGGAAGCCCAAAGTTTCATTATCTCTAGCAACTTCAAAGAGGGGCATACCTATAAAAATGTATGTATTCAGCGTTGGTGTCAATTGGATGCCTTTTAAAGAAGCACTCCAATGGGACAGTAAACCAGAGCCAAAACAGAGAAAAAAAAAATCCTAATTTTGTGTTACTGTGGTTGTGGAATTTTCAGAAAAGCACAGACCTAAAGCCCGAAGGCTGCTAAATGATTCACATGAAGGAAGAGCCTGAGGCCAAGTTTAAATGGTAAAATTTTATCAGGAGATACGATTCCAGGGTAGTGAGGGTGAAAGGAAAGGCGAAGGAAGGCAAATGCAAGGTGGTGCATTATTGAGCCGAAAACAACTTCACATGCAAGGACTGCTTCCAGACAACCCATGTAGAACCAGCATGCCTTGGGACTGTGTGGATAGCAGGGAGAGGAGTTTCTATGCTGGCGACTTCATGCTTTCTGCGCCCTTTGGGAAGAGTATACCTCACAGGGCTCTAACTCTTCCTCTCCTCCGAAGGCAGCACCTGACCCCTCCAGGCAACTGCTAGGGAAGCAAGAGCATTGCTTCAAATTTCTCACCTGAGTCTGAGTCAGAGCATCCCACCATCAGAACCTCTGTGTCAGGGCACCTGGGGGAGGCTGTCGGGAGAGGGCACTGGAGGCCAGGCCTCTACCCTAAGCAAGAGGAGCAGGTCAGGGTGGAGGTGGACGATGGAACGAGTAAATCCGGGCAGGCACATCAACCGGGTCTGGTAGGGCATATCCTTCTCGGACCTGAGCTATTCCTACTGCTGGCGTCCACTGCTTCTCAATTCAGAAAGAGTACGGATTTAGCTCTCAGATTTTTTAAACTGTGATTTTCTCCCTTATTCCCCAACAACCCCCTAGCCACGACCTTCTTTAATTCTTCCCTCCCCCACCCCGCAACTTTTGAGGAAATTTTTCTTATAATTAGAATGTTAATAAACCGTACCCATTTAGAAACTACAGTGTGATAATTTGGGGCAACTGTATAGGTCATGTTGCCGCCGCTCCTATCAAGATATGAGATTGTCCCACCACTGCCCCAAAGTTCCCCGGCTCCTGTGCATTCCATTCTGTCCTGTTCCAGTCCTTTCTCAGGCAACTGCTTTCCTTCGCCACCGTTGCTTCTTCTAGAATGTCCTATAAATGGAATCTGGCTGACTATGGCTTTTGGGGTTCTTCCCCCGCAGCGACGCGTTTTTCAGCTCCACCCACGTGGTTTTGCGTATTAATGCTATGTTAGGACTCGCTGGCTGGGAGAACTCATTATGCGCCGCTAGGTAATTTTAACCTGCATCCTCTAATTTCTATTCTTTCACAGTTGAGGAAACCGAGGCGTGCATGTGGGAGGGAGCACCGGGCAGACTCCCGCCGTCAGTCTGCCTGGACCCGCTGACACCCGCTGTCAAGCCTGAGGGGACAAATGGGGCCTGGCGACGAGGCGAGGCACCGGCTCCTGCAGCCGCGCAGCCCAGGAAGTGGGCGCAACCCACGCTCCATGCCCAAATCCGGGAAGAGGGCTCGGAGGGCGTGAGGCTGAGGCGCCCAAGAGGCCGGGGCCGCTACCCCCTCGACCCTTGGACAGCCTCCAGGTCTCCTTGCTCCAGCAGAGAGGCCCGAGGTGGCTGCTCTGAGGCGCAGACGCAAAGCTGCAGCAGGCAGCCGCGGCCGAAAAGGAGCACAGACACGACGCCGACCTAAAAGAGTCACCGCGGCGTCTCCCGGGGCGCGGCTCTATAAAGGCGCACGGAGCCGCATCACCCCGCGCGTTTCCTTCCGCGCAGGGCCGGTGCTACTTCCAGCCCGCCCAGGCTGCCGGGCCCTGAGGCGCGGGGACGTCGGCGAGGCCGTAACCGCCCGCGGCTGCCGCCTCCTTTAGCTCGAGAGCGCTCGGCGAGGTGCGGAGCTCGGTACACCGCTTCCTCGCCACGAAGGTGGCCGTCGCGCTTCTGCCCGCTGGAAAGGGTCGAGCGGGAAGAGCGGCCTCTGGTTTCTGGTGGTGTCTGGAGACTTCGTTTCCTGGCGCAAGGGAAACAAAGATGCTGGCTTGGAGCGGCCTGCGCACCGCTATTGTCTGGCTGCCTGAAGGGGAGCGGCCGCTTTCGCTTTCTTCTGACCAACGGAACGTTCGGGGCCGCGGAGGGCCTTTCGAGGCAGCTTTGTCTGCGGAAAGGGAGCGCTGCAGGCGGCCTGTCTGAATGGTCACCGCTAGCGTTCGGCGGGAGGCGCGCAGGGGACCGCGGGCCATTTCTTCGCCTCAGCGAAAGAAAGGAGAAACCGAGATTCGTGGCCGCCCGGTCTTCGTTCTAATTTGAGCCCTGGCGTCGGCGGGAGGGGACGGTGCCGTCCGCGCACACCCCCTCCGTCGCCGTCGGGGTCGTGCTCCTTGGGTTTCCTGAGGTTTTCTGCGGCTCTGAGACTGTTGGAGACCAAGTTCTCACAACATCGTCTTCTCCTCTCATCGTTTTATGACGTTTTTCGGCAAATCATCGTTTTATGACGTTTGTTCGGCTGAATCCACCGGGCGCCTCAGACATGGGTCCTGACGACACCACCGGCCTGAGGGAGGCGTAGAGAGAGGGGAGGAAGGCGGGAGGGCTGTGGGGCTGCCAGCTAGTTTGGGGATCCCATAATCTTAGGATTTTTATGCAGAGCCAATGGAAGCGCCTGGTCAGAGAAGCGGGCGGAAACCAAACCTAAGAAAGGGGCTTGGAGTCAGCAGGGAAGCATCTGATCTGTTGTTTATTTTAGTTTTGTTTTTATAGATTCAGGAGGTAAAAGTGCAGTTTTGTTACTTCCAGTTATTGCAGAGTGGTGAAGTCAGGGCTTTCAGTGCAGCTGTCACCTAAATACTGTCCCTTGGACCCATTAAGTAATTTCTCATCCCTCAGAGTGGGTGCTATTTAAAAGACATCTATTGTTAGAGCAGGCAAGCTGCAAGGGCAAAAAAGAAAAAAAAAAAAAACGGTATGGGGGTGGAGCGTAGAATATTTTTTGACAGCAGCGAAGTAAAGTTTGGTTTTAGAGCTTTTTGTTACTGCCCATCTCCCATTCTTCTGTTTTATTTCCCTTTGTAGCATTTATAACCTCATGGTGTGATAACGCATTTTACACGTTTATTGGCTTCTCTGCCCACTTGATTTTTATCTCCTTTTGGAAAGCGGGGACTTTTTTGGAGCCTAGCACAGTATACCCAGCAGTGTACTGGGGCTTTGTAAATATTTGCTGAATCAGTGGATAAAAAAGAAACAGGGCACATTATCTAAAGGCATTGTGAGACAGACAAAACCAAAAGGCGAATGATGCAACGAGTTATCTCTTTGAACCTGCTTTTTGCATTTTGGAGCAGTAATACATAAGGAATAGCCGAGAAGGAGTCACACCAGCATTCCATTTTCCAAATAAGAAAATGAAACAAGTGAGCTCTCACTTCTGGGATGCTTTCCACCTCATTTGAGGGATTGGTTCTTCGAGGTCAACCCACTAAAAATGTATGAAGAAAATGGAAGCCATTTCTTACTGTTCCTCCATGACCCTCAGACATATTCTCATTTCCAGCAGCGGGGAGTTAGGGTGGCATGCCTGGTGAGCAAAACATGGGGCTTTGGGACATTCAGAGCACTTACAAGATGGTGGTGTACACTGTGCTTGGAGACATATCTGAGGAATGTTTCAGATGAAAATTGACTGGCCTCATCCTCCTAATACCTGTTTCAAAAATGGCCCCACAGGATGCAGATTCCTAAGTGGTGGCTTTGTTTTGAGGGAAGTGAAAGGGAGTACACTTTATTTTTGGAGTGAAGAGGATCAGAGAAGCCAGCTCCTCTGAGAAATTACTGCAGTCTCAGTTTCCATTCCTTTGGAACTTTTCGTTAGGAAAAGGCCACATCTTGGCTGGGAAGGTTTATAACACCTGTCAGTACAGTTGGAAAGCTCTAAATAAAAAATAAGTTGAAGATTTTGTGTATCAATTCCTCAATCACCCAGTAATTATACTATCCTTGTACACAAAACTGGAGGTATCCTTGAAGGTCATTTATTCATTCAACATGTACACTGTATTTATTGAGCATTTTTCATGTGCTAGGCATTGTTCTAGATGCTGTAGATACAGCAGTGAAAAAACACAAAAATCCCCTCTTTCATATTGTTTCACTCTCAGGGCCCTTTTATCCTTCACTTCACTACATCTTTTTTCTTATTTTTACATTTGCCACATCTTCTTCTTCGCTAGTTGTTCTCTTCCTTTACCAATTTTTTAAAAACTCATTTCTATCTTCTGTCCCTCAACTCATCTAAAATATGAGCATATCAAAAATATATGATGAAATATAATTTAAAAGTCAGATGCTTTAAAAAAAACTTTTAACCAGGACGAATCCATTTCTCAAATTTTCTTTTTATGCCTGTAATATTTAAAAGCCTAAAAATGATCTTGCTGGTTTTTTTCAGTTGCCTGTTGTGTAGGTGAAAATTACTTGCCAAGTCCTACTACTAGCTATTATAATCAAATCAGCTTTCACTCTTCCATGAGAATGTTTCCTCCTTCACAAGACTTTGGTTGAAAATAACCAATTTTATAGTAATATACAACAAAAAATAATGTAGAAAATAGCAAAAACGCTTAAAAAAATAGAAGTGTTCTTTTCCCAGATTTTTTTTAAAAGGTAAATAATGTTTGCTCAGAGGCTTAGAATATAAATGTACGACGGGATTCTAGTGCACAGCACGGCCCCGTAAGGAATATTCAAGCCTAATTTATCTCAGTTGTATTATCTCTGACTCTCTTCCACTGGTTTTCTCTAAACCTATTTCCTGTCATTCAGTCTAAAATGCTCACTACCTCAAATGTTCCCTGAAGACTATGGCTTAACTGTAATTCTTCCCCTTCCACATTCTGCATTTAAATTTATTTATTTCAGACTTGCTTAAACATTCTTCTGAACTATCCCTACTTCCTTGCTTCTTCTCTTCAGCCTAAACCGAGGAAGAATACTGAACTCTCCTCCCTTCTCTCCCCAAAGTTGCTAAAGCCTAGATAGGAGTAAGAGCCAGGTTACCTAAAATGCTAGTGATTCTCAATGCTGGAAGGCATACTAGAATCACTTAGGAGACTTTAAATTCTGGTGTCCTGGCCTACCCCTCACCAAATATATTAGAATCTATTGCATTGGTGTCCCAGCACTGATATTTTTGTAAGGCTTCCCAGGAGATTCTAATGAACAGCCAGTTTGATAAATTGCAAGAGGCAGCCCAAGTATATGTCCACGGCAGTGATTCTCAAACGTCAGTGTTGCAGAGTCACCGGAAAGGCTTGTTAAAACACCGATCACTAGACCCTACCCGCTGAGTTAATGATTCAGTAGATTTGGGTAGAGCCCCCCAAATTTGCATTTCAAACAAGTTCACAGATGTTGCTGATGATGCTTGTTCAGGGATCATTTTTTGAAATCCACTATTCTAAGACACCAACAGAAACAAAGACATGCAAGAAAAAAATGAGAGAAAAAAATTGGAAAGATTTTTTTATTTGATATTTCAAACAAAGTTTTGAAGTAATTATCACGGTACAAATTAGAAACTTGAGTTTCTTTACCTTTATTTTATGGTTTAGTGTGATTGTTTTTTAAATTTAAAATTGTATTTGGGAAAAGAGGACTACCATAATTCTTTTATTGTTAGGGGTAGTTTCCTCTTAGGCCCTGTGCATTTTTTTTTTTTCATATAAACCTCAGCTTTCACCTTTCCATGAGAATGGTTCACCCAGATTTTGCCTGACCATAATGAGTCTTGTAGTATCCCACAACAAAGCATTTGTGGAGAATAGCAACATAAAACACACACACAGACACACACACACACACACACACACACGAGTGACAGAGCAAGAGAGTGAGAGTAGAAGAGAGAGATCTCACTTCCAGTAAAAACCTATAAGGCAGAAATAGTGTTTATCTTGTTTTCCTGGAGATAGGCAAACGTTATCTTGCATGTTCAAGCCTGTGACAGAGAACTTGACACATGGAGGGCATGCAAATATCATTGCAGAAAACGTGTCCAAGTTATGGAAATAAAGAGTACTTTGCTTTTGACTAACTTTCCCATCTGTTTTTGCAGTTTATGTTCTCTCCACTAGCTCATGAGATTACATGGAGAAAATCAGTACAGGAAGATTTCAAACTTGCCTAGAACCATACAGCTCATTAGGTATAAAATGAGGGTTCTTGGCTCTCAAACTCTTTATTCTTTTCTCTAGAACATGCTGTAATTCAAATGCTAGAACACTGGATCTGAAGGGAAGAGAGAAAAAAATTGATACCCGTAAAGTGAAATGGAAGAAAAACACGCTGCAGTTTTCAAGTTCATGAAACAGAGTTATGAGAATTTAGATGCAATTTATGATACCTGAGGGAAGAACAATATGAAAAGGAAATGAAGAGAAGTAGAAAAGATTTCAGGGAAAACACCTGTATAGTTAACTAATAGTCCTAGGGCCAGAAAGAGATTCTGTTGGGCCTTAAGGAAGATAGGGCAGAAAACTCATCATTTTAGTTTTGGGTGTTACAAAGCCACCCCAAAATTAGTGGCTTAAACCAAGAGCATTTTATTTGCTCACAATTCTTTGGGTCAGAAATTCAGGTGGGAGTCAGGGAGGATGGATCTTTTCTGCTCTATGTGGTATTGATAGGGGTACCTCAGCTAAGGCTGGAGGATCCAAGTTGGCCTAATTCACAAGTCTGGACCTTGGTCCTCCTCCATGTGCCTCCTTCTCTCTCCACATGGCCTTAAGTAATTCAGTGGTCTAGCTCAGGCATTTTTACATAGCAACTGTTTACCAAGGGGTAGAAGGAGTCACACAGCATTACTTTCCTTGTATTCTGTTGCTCAAAGCAAGTCAGAGGGCCATTCTGGATTCAAGGAGCTGGAAAATAGATTCTACTCTTGATGAGAGGATGGTACAGGCACATTACAAAAGGAATGTGGTTAGACTGAGTGAAAGAAACCAGACACAAAAGAGCACATATATTATGATATTTATATGAAATTCTAGATAAGGGAAACTAGTCTATAGTGACGGAAAGCAGATCACTGGTGGCCTGGGGCTAGAAGATGGGGATTGCCAGCAAAAGGGCATGAGGGAACTTTTTGGCATGATAGAAGTGTTTTGTACCTTGTTTGTTGCAGTATATATACAAGTGTATATATTTGTCAAAATGTATGCACTTTATTGTAGTTATTAGGTAAAGTATACCTTTAAAAAAAAGTTATGAAATAGGAGGTAGGAAGGATTGTCATGACCACCATCAGAAATGATCTGCCACACGTAAAAAGTTAGATCTGAAGGGACCTTAAATGATCCTGTGGTCCAATGTCTTCATTATACAGATAAGGAAAAAGTGAAGCTCACAAAGCGGACCTTGCCCAAGGATACTCTGCTAGTTGATGATAAAAGCAGGATTGGAATCCAGACTCTTGACCACAGTTTTCCTGTCGCTCCTCCCACCTTCTCAACAGGATCAGGGAAAAGGATGACATGGCCTGTGGCCCACTGAAACACATAGAATTTCCACGGGTCAGTATGAATAGATTTCTGTGTTCTGGTCATAGTTCTGAGAGACTATGGACACATTCCTGTAACTATTCCATGAGCCAATCGTAAGGTGAATGGAAAATGTTTATAAATAGAACAGAAAACCATGGGGAAAAAAAGAGCACTATGCCACACATCTGGGGCCAGCAGTGCCATCTTGGGTGTCCTAAGAGGGTGTTTATGGGGAAAGACAAGGAGGGCTATAGAACGATTGAAACATTATTTACTAAATTAATAAACCCATCTTTCAGGCTTGTAAGGTGAGAATTATTGCTAGCTTTTGTAATGTGCTCTATAGAGTAAGATAGATTTGAAATAATAAATAGTATAGCAACCCATAGTAAAATGCAAATGTTAGTATTCAGGGAATTTGAAAAAGTGAATACAGTTTACTCTCTTTTTAGTGTGCTTTCTTCACTCAGAAAAAATGACTTTGAATCTTGTCCAAAGCCTCAGATGTTTATCAGATGTGTTTAATTCCTTTGGATGCCAAAGATGCTTTCAAAAAAATGACTACAAGAGATGTTAAAATGCTATCAGCTGAATGATTTTCTACTGGGACATTGGAGAGTCATACCCAGCTGATCTGTAGCAATTACCTAGAGAACAATGGACTTGAAGTGTGGATGGAATCTGAACTTTTTTCTAACACAAAGTTATATTTGAAAAATGAACGATTCAGTAGGCAAAGTTTTTTTCAAGAGAACATTGCTCTGATACATTTCTGAAGATTGGGTTTTTCTTCATTTTTGCTTTGGTTGTTGTTACTTCCTCATTTTTCTAATACCTGTATCTTAAAAATGATTATATAATAAGCATTTTATTAAATGAGGGCTGGAACGCTGATTTACATCTTGGAATTGTGGCCTTTGTCTCATAGTTGCAGGCTGGGAGGAGTCTGTTCCTTCACAAACATAAAATGCAGTTGCAGAATAATAACCACTGGCTTAACACTAATGCCAAGTGGAAAGTGGTGCAATTATGAAAATAATTCAAGCTGAAAAAATCTACTCTTGTTTGGATAACCCCAGCTGGGTAGTGCTTTGGTACCAAATAGATTCTCTTTGCTTTAAGTTGGGTTAAAGAGGGAAAAACAATATGGAATGTAAAGAAATCAGCTTAGGGCTCTCTTAGAGTTTAACCTCAGCAATCCTACAAAATTTAGCTTAGTCTGGGCCCACAGATTTCAATTAAAGACCTTTAAAAAAGCTATATTTCCACTCTTGTAGCTGCCATTTTTTGAAACATCTGGGCTACCCAACATGTGGTATTATTCATTACCCATGCAGACTTTCTACTTCATTTTGTCAGTTGTTTTTTTTTTTTTTTTTTTTTTCCAATCAACACTGGCCATCATGTACAGATCACCGGTACTATCTTAGGAACTCAGGAGTCCAGCATGAAATGAGACTTATGACAGAGATGAACCAAAATTTCTAGGTCTCCTACATCCCTGACTACCTGGCTCCCACTTCCCACCATCACTGCCATTCCTATGGGACATTATTTTTTAGCCCACCATCTACTATGCCCTCTTATAACTGGGAGAAAAAGAAAAAAGAGGTGGAGTGTGGCAAAGGATGCAGGCCAATCTCTTCTAGTAAATACTTTCAGTCTGTCAAAAAGCAAATGTTTGCAGAATATCTTGATGTGCTAGCATTAGACTAGGTACAGGGACTTACAGAGGAGTGGACCACAATCCTATTTTGAAATAGTCACATGGGGGAGACGGGGAGGACACAATTAGATGATTATAATTCAAAGCGATGGATGCCAGAACCGAGATTTGAGTGTGTGCTGTGAGAGCATGGTGATGGGAGCATTTATCCAGCAAGGTGAAAGGTCACAGAAATAAGGGACCATGGCCCCTGAGCTGGCCTTGAAGGATGTGTAGGAGTTTGCCAACTAGAGAAGGAGAGGAATGGGAGTATCATCTCAGGGAGCAGCCAGTAGTAGCTAGGAACATTGTTCCAGGAGGGTTGTTGGGGAGCTTCCTACTCCTCTCACTGCCCCGACCTCCACCACCCTGCATTTCCCTTTGGTCCTTCTTTTCCGCCCAGGCATCTTCTCATATTTGTACAATCAGATTCTTTTCTCATATTGTTCAGGGTCATTGCTGTTGGGGATAGAAGTGATGGGAGCAAGAGCAGGGAAGATGAGAGGAGTATGCCAAGGGGGCTGAGGAAATAATAAGAAAGAACTTCACCCACTTGACCATCTTACCAAAGGCTGCCTCTGAGTGCATGTGTAACACATGCCAATCACTGGATATACCAAAGACCCCAGTCCCAGGACAGACCAGATGGGCTCTGCCTGAAGCTCTGTTATGGAGTGCTCAGATTCCCTGATCATTCATCTGCTGTCATTCTCTGGTGCTCTTGGAATCCTCTCCATACACTGCTCCTCCTCTCCTTTGCTGAGATAATCAACTCTTTCTAAAAGCTGTAAACTTCTCTAGAGACTGAGGAGGCAGGAACTAAAGAGAGAGTGTAAGATCTTTTTATCCAGCTCAGGGGCACTGTCATCAATGTCTCTACTTAGATAGATTGTTAAGCTGTATTTATTTTCTTACGTGATTTTTCTGCCTTCACATGTGCTGATTCCTTGGACTGGAAATTGCCTGCAGTTCCTCTCTCCCTCTCTCCCTATGTAGGTGTTTTTGTTTTCATAGCAACCCACAGTAACAGACACACAGTAGGTATTCAGTAAAAGTTGAATGAATAGAAGGAGATAAAAGACAAAGAAAAAACACATAGAAATCTTATATGTGGATAAAGCTTCCAACTATCAATTTGCAGAAAATAGAGTGCAGAAAAAGATGTTAAACACCATCCCAAAATTCAATCAGCAAAACCTGAAGAGGGGAAACTCTTAAGGACAAACAGCCCAGTTTTCTGAAAAATAAATTACAAAGGGGGAAAAAGAGAGATGGAAGGTGGCCTTTAATTTAAAAAAATACTTAGAAGACATAACAATCAATTGCAAAGCATGTACTTTATTTGGATCTTATTTTTAAGAAATTAAATTATGACAATATAAGACAATGAGAAATTTAAATGTTGACTGGATATTTGATGACATGAAGGACTGTTAGTTGTTTTAAACGTGATGATAATGTCATGCTTATTTTGACAAGAGAGTAGTCATTACATTTTAGGGCTAAGTAATGAAATGTTCACAGGTGGAATGATACAATATCTAGAATTTGCTTCAAAATAATAAGGAACGGAGGAAATGGACAAGTGTATGAATGAGGCAAGGTTGGCCTTGGGGTTGGTGGTTGTTGCAGCTGAGTGATGGGCACCTAAAGAGTCACTATATAAATATTGCTATGTATGCTTGAAATTTTTATTGTGTTGTTTAAAAACAAAAAACATGTAATCATTTTCTGGTATAGTATTTTTATAAAAGAGTTAAAATGATTGCTTCTCACCTCAATGTGAAACTGTTTGTAAGTTTAATGTATGATTATATGCAATTTTTAAAATGTATTTTTATATATGCTAAAATATGCCCCAAAGGGATATCATTTAGAAAAAAATAAGTAAATCCAATTAGGAACATCTGTTTTTCAAAGTGATATCTATACAATAATCTATCAGTTAGTAAGCTACTTTATTTTAATATTATTACCAGATTGCAGGCAGTTCTTAGGTGCAAAGCGTATTTGGAAAAATGGTTTCTAAGCACATCACCAACAATGTCAGCAATAAGTAGATTTTGAAGTTTGTTCACTTCCACAAAGTCCAAAGTTCTATAAGTTTAACAGTGGGTTTCCAAGGGTGCTTCTCAGTGTGGTTAAACATGGTATAGTGATACTGACATGGGCAGTGCTTTTGGGAAAAATAAAAGCTTTGTTGAATCAGTTTGCACAACATGAGTTCTTAGAAAGAATATTAAATGTTTTATCATTTGTATCTTCAATTTAACATTGTCTTTGTTTTTTATGATAGATATTTTTCAAAACCTAAAGATTCTGTGTCAAAACTTGTTTTTCTTTTTTAGACTTGCCCAGTGGAATCTGAGGATGCAGGCCCAACAGCATGCCTCCCGCACCCTACCCACACAGGTATGGATGTTCTGAATTCAGTGATCCTTGTAACTAATGGTTGTCGTTAAATGTGTGTTTAATTAAAACAGCAATGTCATATATAAAAGTTTTAAGTTTCTAGATTAAAAATATTAGTTCCAAATATATCTGAGTTTTTTAGGTGTATGTCTGTGTGTGTGTTGCTGTATAACTGGGAAGCAGGGGTAGAAAGTTAAGAACTAACCTTTATTGAATGGCTACTCTATCAGCTAACGTGCTAAGTGCTTTTCAGGTATTGCTTCACTTAACTCTCCTGATACACAGTCACAAAGAGTTTTACTATTTCCACTTTGTACAAAGTAGTAAAGAAGGGCTCAGAGAAAATGAGACACTTGCCCAAGGTCACACAGCTTGTAAGCAGGAGGAGCAGGGAGTTGGATGCCTATTATCCTGGTTTATACTTTTTCCCCCATTGTATTTTGATTAATCATTTTCTCCTCAAGACTGACCACCCCACTCCCCAACCCCCTTTTGTTTTTTAGAGATGGGGCCTTGCTTTGTCACTCAGGCTGGAGTGCAGTGGCACTAGCACAACTCACTGCTGCCTCATATTCCAAGGTTCAAGCCATCCTCCCACCTCAGCCTCCCAAGTAGCTGGTACTAGACGTGTGTGCCACCACACCCAGCTAATGTTTTAAAAAAATTTTGTAGAGATGGGGTTTTGCTGTCTTTCCCAGGCTGGTCTTGAACTCCTGGGCTCAAGGGATCTTTCTGTCTCAGCCTTCCCATGTGTTGGGATCACAGGTGCAAGCCTGTATGACCCCTTTGAGAGCAGCCTTCCATTAATCTTTGGGGATTTCACAACTCCTTAACTAAAGTGGATATTTAATAAATATTTGTTAGAAAATCTCGGCAAATCATTCAAGAGTCAGCTCAGGACAGGAGTTGGAAGCTCTTTGCCAACTTATTCTAAACTCACCTTTGGGACTGACCGTGTATGATTATTGAGTAACCATTTAAGAAAAATATTTGAGAACATATCTGGAGGCTTCAACCTACATAAAGAAATAGGAGAAAGGGAATGATGCCAAAGACTGATGTCAAGGTTAAAAAACTGAGATTTAAATTTGGAAAATGATAAATTAACCAGAAAAGTTTATGCATTTTGGGTTTTACTATGTAGTCTTGCTGCAGAACAAGTGAAGAAACTAACAACCAATGGAAGAAAATTCCTAGAATACTGGGATCAAGTCAAAACACCCGATGGTTTTAGAGGATAGAATTTTCAGAGATAAAAATACAATCAGAAGAGACTCTGCAGTCTTTCTGATTCCCACGGTCGTGAAGGAACATTTTCCTGAAGTGACCGTATTCATGCTGTCAGTGCAGTCTCATCAGCGATGAGGCTCCTCACTCAAACTGCCATATGACTTGACAGGTGAGCTGTTAAATAACAGCTGATCATATTAGCTACCATTTGTTACATGCCCAATATGTGCCGGGGCACTACTAAGTATTTTACATAAGTTATCTAATCCTCCCAGAACCAAATGAAGAAACTGAGGCTTAGAGAAGTTGGAATTTTGCAGCTAGAAGATCTTTCTGTTGAACTCTAAAGCCCAAGCATGTTCTGCCAGGGATTATGGTAGTTGAGGATGACTAGTAGTGTTAGGAAGGGGAATTTGTGTTTAACAAGCCCCCGTGACAAAAGTTTGTAAGCATTTAGAGGGTTTCTGAGGAGATATGCTCTAGAAATATCTAGAGACAACTGAGAAAGTAACAGGCCAAGGAGTTGGAGGATTGCTGGCCCAAGACCCCCAAAGACCTCTTTAGCAGAAACTCAGCATTTAGAAGCCAGGGTGAAAAGCCAAAGATAAATTAACTTTAAGGTATCTGAATTTTCCATAAAGGAAACACTTCCAGAGGGGTGTTAAGTAGGTGAGATCGTTGGGAATTTGCCCCATTGTTTCCAGCACCTTCTGGTGTGTGTGGATTGTGTAGCACCTCCTGGCCTCACTTCCTCCCTGTTCTAGTTTGACATGTACAGCCTGGCTGCCAGAGTCACCCCTGGGCAAGAACCAGGGCCATGTTCTTTCCTGGTCTTCTTTTTCCCACTGCCTAAGGAGCTCAGCCATGGAAGGTGGAAAAGCTGTGGAGATGGTAGCTCTGCAGTCATGCCAGTTAGGGCCATTTCTCACTTCTGCTGCAGACTGAGAGACCTATCCTGGTATAGGACAGGATTAGCATTTTCCAGTATCGTGATTTGTAATGTCTATTTTTTCTTTTCTTAAAATGTTCGGTGAGAGAATGGCTGCAATGGAAAAGGTTTATAATAGCAAAGGTTGGAGAGGATGTAGAGCAACTGGAATGACTACACTCAGCTGATAGGAGGCAAAAGTAGTACAAGCACTTTGAAAAACTGGGAGAATATGCTAAAGCTGAACATGTATATACCCCAAGGCCTAGCAATTCCACTCCCAAGTATATAGCCAAGGGACAGATGTACACATGTACTAGAATGTTCATAGCAATGCTATTCATATTAACCTCAAACTAGAAACAATAAGAAGTTCATCTATAGTAGAATGAATAAATTGTGGCATATTTATATATGGGATACTACACAGTAATGACATGAAAAAAACTACAACTACGTGTAATGATATACATGGATCTTAAAATGCTGAGCAAAGAATCCAGATACAAGAGAGTTCATGGTGTATGATTCTACTTATACAAAATCAAGATATTTGTATTAAGATATAAAAAACAAATTTTAAAGGTAAACTCATCTATGGTGTTAGAAATCGGGATTATAATTATGTGGGAGCAGTGACTAGGCATTATGGGATTCTGGGTTGCTGGTAATGCTCTGCTTTTTGATAAAGTTGTTCGTTACATGGGTTTGTCACTTTGTGAAAATTCATCAATCTGTGCACTTATGATTGGTCCACTTTTCTATATGTATGTTATATTTCAATACAATTTACAAAAACTATACAGTGAGGTCTTTGGTACCTGTATGTAAAAGAGGTCTTTAAAATAATGAGTTTCAGTCCGGACACAGTAGTTCATGCCTGTAATCCCAGTATTTTGTGAGGCCAAGGCAGGCAGATTGCTTGAGCCCAGGAGTTCAAGACCAGCCTGGGCAACATGGTGAATCCCCATGTCTACAAAAAACACAAAAAATTAGCCAGGCATGGTAGCACATACCTGTAGTCCCAGCTACTTGGGAGGCTGAAGCCCAAGAGATTGAGGCTGCAGTGAGCCACGTTCACATGACTGGACTCCAGCCTGGGTGACAAAGTAAGACCGTATCTCAAAAAGTAGAAAATAAAATAAATAAATAAAAATCATGAGTTGACTTCTACATCATTTCTTTACTAGTAGAAATAAATTCTGAAATCTTGTAGCATACAAACATCACGATGCCTTATGTGTTATTAAATATAGTCTCAAAATTTTTCTATAAAATGATAGTTGTTTATTTAGAAAGAAGCCCATTTGCCAGCATCTTTATAAGAAATGTTTAGTGAGGAGCCTGTGAGTTTGTTTCATTTAGCCTGAAACTGATTGTATAGTGTGTCTACTTCCTTAGGACAAAACTGGTTGCCACTTTGTTAAGGAATAGTAAATAGGTCAATTTCTGAAGGCCAGTAACTGAGCATTTCTAGTTCATCAGATTGCTAGTAAAATAAAATGTGGGTGTCTCAGTTGGGCTGCAATAACAGAATACCATAGACTGGGAGGCTTACAAACAGCAGAAATTTACTTCTCTCAGTTCTGGAGGCTGGATGTCCAAGACCAGTGTGCTAGCATGGTTGGGTTCCAGTGAAAGCCTCTTCCAGGTTGCAGGTGGCGATTTTCTCATGGTATTTTTACATGGTAGAGGGCAGAGAGAGCTCTCATGTCCCTTTTATGAGGGCACTAATCCCATGCATAAGGCCTCCAGTCTCATGACCTAATTTCTTCTGAGTCCCACCTCCTAATATCATCACCTTGGGGGTCAGGATTTCAACATATGAATGTGGGGTAGGGGACACAGACATTTAGTTTATAACAATGGGGAATCAAAAAATTTCTGGGATCACAGTGAGGTCATAATACAAAAGTTCTTAAAACCATGACTAAACTGATATCAAAAGTGTTCCCCACCACAGTGGGCCTAGGGATCTAAATTCATCCCAATGTAAGGTGTGTCACAGAGGCTTAAAGGGGGCTGTGCTGAAATGCAAAGGTGGGATCAACAATGCTTTAAATTCAGACTCTGTTGGTAGCAGTTGCATGTTTATAACCAATATGGTAAATATTAAGTGAACAGTGGCCAAATGCTATGGTAATTTAAAAGACGCAGATATCCTGTCAGACCTGGTGGCTCATGCTTATAATCCCAGCACCTTGGGAGGCCAAAGCAGGAGGATTGCTTCAGCCTATGGGTTTGAGACCAGCCTAGGCAATATGGCAAGACCCCATCTTTACAAAAAATAAAAACAAAAATAATAAAGTATGTTTAAAAAACACAGATATCACTCAAATACAACCCACTAAAATGCCCCTCCTTCCCCACCAAGTTGAAGGGTAAATCTGTTTTCAGACGCTGATTTATTTCTTTCCACCTCTCTTAGCATATTTTGTTGAGTGGAGAAGTCAACTTAAAACTCAAGGCCCCAAGCCAGCTTTCCAAAAATGACTCCTCATTTAGCCCAATGTCTCAACAAGAACCCTCAGCATGTTTCTTCTTCCACAGGGCCCTCATGTAATAATCCTGGCAGTAGTAGTGGTACTAATTATAACAGCGAACATTTATATAACACCTTCTATGAATTAGGAACTGTGAATTAGGAACTGTTTTAGTGTTTTCTATATACATGAACCCTCCCAACAACCCAGTAAGGCAAGTATTAAACTACCATCCTCATTATTCCATTTTATAGAGAAAACTGAGGCCCAGACAGGTGAGGGGATTTGTCTGAGGCTATATAGCTGGTAGGGGAAGGAGTCAGCCTTCAGAATAATGATTCTTGACTTTGATTGCACTTTGGTGTTTTCGTTTGTTTGTTTTGGAGACAGGGTCTCCCTTTGTCACCCAGACTGGAGTGCAGTGGTGCAATCACGGCTCACAGCAGCTTCAACCTCCTGGGCTCAAGTGGTCCTCCTGTCTCAGCCTCCCGAGTAGCTGGGACCACAGGCACACACCACCATGCCTGGCTACTTTAAAAAACTTTTTTTTGTAAAGGCAGGGTCTTCTTGTGTTGCCCAGGCTGGTCTTGAACTCCTGGGCTCAAGCAATCCCCCCATCTTGGCCTCCCAAAGTTCTGGGATTACAGGTGTGAGCCACTGTGCCCAGCTGATTGCACTTTGAATGCCTGGGTCTCACCCACTAATCCCCCAACCCCCACTCCAGATTCTAATTTAATTGGCCAGAGATTTTTAAATGCTCCTTGGGTGATTCCAGTGAGCTGCCAGAGTAGGGGGGCCACTGGTCTGGAGGCTGGCGTTGCAGCATCATACTACAAAGCCCTTGAGAAGCGATTGAGCAGAGGCTATGGCTGGGTTCTTATGACTTTTCCCAATTGGGAACAACTGATTAAAGGAACAGTCAATGGCAGTAGAAGTTTAGTGAATGAAATAATGACAGCTGGATGGATATTTAGCTAGCCACATGGTCTTATGCCAGTAACTCAGTTTCTTCATCTGCAAAACAAAAGAATTTGAAATAAGGAATGATCCTTTGGTTCCTTGCAGTGCTATGAGTCTATGAAATCAATATATGAAACCCTGGATTATCCAGGAGTGGATGATCCACAGAAAATATCTAATCTGAGGACCAGTGTCCTTCAGCCAACCTTCTCATTCATTAGTGTGTGCTCAAAGAGTGCACATCAGTTTTATTTTTGGCCTAAGCAGAACATAAATAGGAAGGAAGAAATCATGTGTGTACACATGAAAATCATTCAAAAGATAAATTAAATGATTTGGAGGGATTATCTGCTGTTTGGGATTACCCACATCACTGCTCCCTCCAATAGCGTTGATAATTGAAAGATGCCTGTAGGCTGATTGCCGACAGCTGAAGAATCCATGTTGCCAAGGAACCTATGGCTGGGTGCCAAGGAACGACTTGATTCATTATCCTTTTCTTTGTGCCGTCCCGGCTCTTCATATTCTTCCCTCACCAGAGTGGTGTCCAGTTTCAGGAGCACGGAAGAGAACAGTAAGTCCCCCAAAATAAACAGTCCCTATTTCTTGAGGCAGAAAATACATTGGAGAACTTTTCATTCCCCCTCGGGTCCTATGCTGACTGCTCTGCTTAACTAAACCTCAGACCATAATGAAATCAAAGATGGTCTGTCTAGTCACACTGGCTTTCCACATGGAGGGTTTTGGCAAAATGCTCTCTCTTCTTCAATTGGATGCATATGGAGGTTGCAATGTGCAAGACTCCAGCATGAGGACAGGCTACCACGGCCAAGAGGCTAAACCTTATTCCCAGTGGCTTTATACTGACTGGGCTTAAACTAGTAATTATCTTAGCATTTTACTTTGGAGAGTCATATAGATTTATCTATTTATTTTATCATGAACCAGCATGCTAGGTGAGAAGTATCTTTATTTCAGGGGAATCTGGGGAAAAGTTTGCATAGATTCTGCGTACTGGTTACATAGCTAAAACCAGGTTACATAACTGTTTAAACTTGGTATAAGCCATCTAGCTGTACATCCATCTGTAAGCAAGCTGGCCCCAGGGGCTAACCCCGGAAGTTTCAAGCTTTAAACAGCGCATTGCAAATTCCAAATTAGCACTCTCATCTTTATCTTGACCAAGAGTCTGTACTTGACTTCTAGATAAGCATGGAGCTTTTTCATTTCAGCTGTAAGAGAATCTTGTCTTACATATATTGTAATACAAAATATGTGGCAATGATTCTTCCTTCCTAAATTCATTCCCGCTAACTCATAGTTTATTTCATAGCCGTATAGAATTATGAGTCTTTCTAAAACTAGTTTTTAAATGATTGGCTTTTACAGGGGTATTCAAAAGCCATTGAACTGATGGCACTAGCCTGCTTATTTTTATCATTATTACTATTTTTTATTCTTAGAGACAGGGTGTTGTTCTGTCATCCAGGCTGGAGTGCAGTGGTGCAATCACAGATCACCATAGCCTCGAACTCCTGGGCTCAAGGGATCCTCCTGCTTCAGCCTCCTGTGTAGATAGAACTACAGGCACACACCACCACCCTCAGCCCTGGGTTTTACTGGATGTGCCAGCCAGGGGCCAGCTCTGCACTCGTCTGCTGGGGCTTCCCAGTGCTGGCCCTCCGCGGGTGGCCTCTGGAAACAACCCTCAGGAAGAAGGATGGTTCCACTCACACCAGAACCTTTTTTGTCATCTTTGCGTCTTTTAGAGTCAGTAAGACCTCAGGGCATCTGCTCCATCAGAGGCCTGGCCTCGCCTCAGTGGCTGTGATTATTGCCCTGAGAACTAGCCAGATTTTTCGGAAATTTCAAACAAATCTTTTAAGAGTAGGGTCCTATCCTGGAGGCAGCTGTAGGGAGAGAAAATCCCTCTTAGAACTTGGCCTTTGAAGTGAATTCCTTCAGCAAGCTTGCTCTGAGCTTTTCCTGAATACAGCTGTAAATTGATTTGGGGTTTGTCCTAATGGGCTGAAAAACACAGCTTTCCTGTGTTGGGTGGCTCAGTGAAGCCACTATTTTAAAACCACCCAGAGTTCCCTGAAAAGCTACGCTCCATGAGATCATTACAGATACATCCTGAGCTCAGTAAAAAAGAAGTTGAGCCTGTGTTTCTATTGGTAGAATAGGTGGGTTCACAGATACTTGGACACTGGTTTGGGCATAGATTTGTGCCCAAGCCATACAAACAGATTAGTCTGGCATCTAAGCCATATAGATTTCACTCTCTGTACATGTCTATGGATACACTTTATTAGCTTGTTAATGCCTTCCTTTCAAAGAACAATTTATTTGGCCTTTAGAGAACACAGTGATTTTTAAAAAATGTAGCTTTATTAAAGAAATTTAGCCAAACCTAAAATGGTTTCACTGGTCTGCACATGCCACAGGTTTACTGGGGTATAAAATACCAAACTCTCTTTATGTGTTCACTAAATTACTTTGTAACCTTATCTTTTGCCCCAAGAATACTTGCTGCAAAATATGGAGACATACTCAATTTTACTAGTCATTGAAGGAACATAAACTGAAACTAGAAGATAATGATTTTTTTTCACCCATCAAATAGTGAAGGGCATGAATATTGTCACATCTGCCTGGTGTGACATCTAGGAACATATCCTGACACAGAATCATTTTTAAATAGGAAGAAGGGTATTATGTACAAAGTTACTTGCATTACTCTGTAATAATCAAAATTATCCAATGAAGTCTAAATATCTGATTATAAGGGAATGGTTGAATGACTTACATTTTGTGACTAACAGTGGCTGTGGTGAAGACATTGAAAATGTTTCTGATATACAGCTAGGAGAAGAGCAGGCCATGACACAGGGCAGAGACTACAACAGCAACTGAAGTATTTTTTTAAATGCACTTATAAAATGTGTTTCTGGTGACAGCCCCACCCACTCCTTCAGTGGCTGCTCAGTGCCTTAAGACATTTGACGCAATTCCCGGCTGGGCCCTGTCCACATCTGCACTGCTCTGCTTCCCTCAGGCCGGCCTGCTCTCCAGTGCATCCTGCCTCTGGCCTTTGCATTGCTGGTTTCCTGCCCTGATGATGCTTCTCTCCTCCTCATCCTCCTCATCTCACGTTTTTAAAAATTTTTTGAAGACACGGTCTGGCTCTGTCATCCAGGCTGGAATGCAGTGGCACAATCACAGCTCACTGCAGCCTTAAACTCCTGGGATCAAAGGATTCCCCCACCAAGTGCAGCCTCCCGAGTAGCTGGGACTACAGTAGCGTGCCACCATGCCCAGTAGTTTTTTTGGCTTTTGTAGGGACAGGGCCTTGCTCTGTTGCCCAGGCTGATCTCAAAATCCTGAGCTCAACCTATCCTCTTGCCTCGGCCTCCCGAAGTGCTGGGATTATAGGCGTGAGCCACCACACCCAGTAAAGAAATAAAAAAGCAACTTCCATTGTATATATATTTTTCAATGATTACTCTGACAGCACTGTTTCATGAACCTTAGAAATCGATACCGCTTTAAAAGTACACAAGAGAGGATAGTCTGGAGAGACTACTTCACAATTGGGTCAAGGTGATGACTATTTTCAGTTTTGTGCTCTTAAGCCTCATTAGTCTCATTCTGAGGATGCTTTATTCTTCCCTGGATTGATCATATTAATAAATAAAGCATGTGGAGGGAGGTATCTCTCCTAAAAGAGGAGCTCACTCATCCTTGAAAGTATATAGGATTCTTTTTAAGTGTCTGTCTGGGGAAAATGCTGTGGCGGCATTAATAGACAATAGCATTTTAATTATGAATCTAATATATTTGTATCAAATATATTAGAAACCTGGCAAAACGTGGCAATTTCAACACTAAAGTACTGTGATTACACAATGCATTTTTAGAAATGATAAACCTCTGCTGAATATGCTTACAAACCACATAAAGATTCCATTTCAGTTCTCCTTAGTAATATCAAATAGTATAGGTGGGTTGGCTGTTTTAAAATTTATTAAATGTAAATTGATTTTGTACTGTCAGAAATAATATTTAGAGACATTCTGCAGTCTCTGTCACGAACCTTGACTGATTCCTACTCCATGTGTTTCTAATTCCGGAAGATTTATACAGCTTTTAAATTTTCATTATGTGTTCTCCTGCCTGCTTGACAGACACTTGCTGTACTTTGCTTGCCACCAATCTTGGACCTGTCTAACATGAGCCAGGGTCCAGTCTGGGGACACACACTGAGCACTAAGTTTGGGTAAAGCTTTGCAGGAAGGAATGATCCCAAATGTAGGCTCAGGAGGCAGCTGCATCACTTCCAAGTTCTTTCTTTCACAAGGTTGCTGGCTCTGCTAATACCTGGGCCAGCAAACTCTCATCTAAGCTGCAAACATAACATTAGTGTGTCACGCAATGCGAGTTAAGATTTGTCAAACACAGCTTTATTCCATATTTGGCCGAATCATGAAGCACTCATTGCAAAGTTCCCTGGGGCCTGCAGCAAGGGACCTGGGTAACTGTAACTCTGGTTTGTTCGCGGAGTACATTAGTGAGCATAATAATCACATGCCTCCTAGGAGGTCAAACATCTCAAAAGAGTTTTGAGTGATGCTGCTCTTGGAAAGCAACGGCATAATTCACCCATGAAATATGCCGTTGCTTTTGACCACCTTGCAATAAGCCTTTCTCTGTACAAAATCTGGCTTCGGTATTTGGCTTTTCCTTGTGCACGGGCAAATGTACCCAGTTCAATTAGGGGACAGGGCTCATAATATCCTCACATTCCTGTGTAGCTTGTTTTGCCACTTTTGGTTTGACCTTCATGAAAATTTGTACTGGTAAAATGGAATTGACTGACTAGAGCAGAGGCATCCAGCCTTTTGCCAACAAGAACTCTTTTTTATTATTCCTAATCCCCATCAAGGGAAAAAGGAAGTTGTAACTAATTGGTTTTCCACTTTTGTTAGACGCTCAGAGCATCTGACCAGCAGTATGGACAAGTACTGCTCCAAATTGCTGATGTACTTCTAGCCACATGCCAAGGCTCATGGCATTTTAATTAGACATGGCAACCCTTACAGCAGACCAGGCTCTGATTGTTGTTAGACTTTTTGGAATCTTTAACATCATCTGAGGGGGCTTTCTTCACTGTTATGAAGACTCTTGGTCAGCTGGGCATGTGTGCTGTTGGGCAGAACAAAATCTGGGAGGAAGAACGGCTGGAGCCGGCTGACATTGAAGTGGTGGGTCAGACGGCGGCATTGGGCCCAGGACTTTACACATTTCCTGTAAGAAGTGCTGGAGCTGGAAAATGGGAACTCCTGCAGTGCTGAGCAGATCTGTCTCCAGGAGAGGTGGGAGCCGTTGAAGAGATAGAATGGGAACCCGTTAACCTAGCTAGGAGCTCAGGGACACAAAGGTCAAAACAAAACAAAACAAAACAAAATACAGCCCCTCCCCCAAATCACAACGATGTGTCTTTTAAAAGCTATCACAAAAGCTTAAAGCAGTACAACACACACACACACACACACACACAGTGAGAAAATATAATCAAGTGTTGCCTTCAGACCATGGGTGACAGTTGTGTATTTATTTAAAGAGGGGAAAGACCGCATCCACAGGGGAAGTCAGTACTATCGAGCTGGTGCTATGTGCCAGATATTGTGTAGGTGCTTTACAGCATTGGGGGTTCTTATAAAAGCATCGTGCTTGTCACTCACAATGTTCTCTTGCCTTATAGCTAAATCCCTACATAAAGAGAACAGTAGTAGGAACAGCAGCAACATAACATTGACTACAACAAAGGCAGCAATAATAACTAATGTTTACTGAATGCTTAACAAAGATCAGGCACTGTGGCAAGCTTTTTACTTGGATCAATTAGTTAAGTCCTGAGGACATCCCTAGTCCAGAGGTACTATTATGATCATCCCCATTTTATAGCTGGAAAAACGGAGGCTCAGTGACTGACCCTAGGTCACATAGCTAAAGAAAAGAGTATCTAAAATCTAAATCCGAAGTCTGTCTGCCTTCAGAGCCCTTGCTTATAATAGAGTAGACTGTCTTCCATTAAACAGGAAGGAATAAAAACTAAGAACTGCTTCCCTAACATTTCCACAGAACGTGGAAGTCAAAAACAGCACTCTTGGTGGCCATGAAGATGGAGGCATTATTTATTTTATTTTATTTATTTATTTTTTAGAGACAGGGTCTTGCTCTGTCGCCTAGGCTGAAGTGCAGTGGAACAATCATAGCTCACCACAGCTTCCAGCTCCTGGACTCAAGTGATCCTCCTGCCTCAACCTCTACAGTAGTTGGGACTACAGGCATACACTACCATTCCAAGTTGATTATTGCTGTTTTTGAGATGGAGTCTCACTCTGTGGCCCAGGCTTGAGTGCAGTGGCTCTATTTTGGTTCACTGCAACCTCTGCCTCCTGGGTTCAAGTGGTTCTCCACCTCAGCTTCCAGAGTAGCTGGACTATAGGCACCTGCCATCACGCCCATCTAATTTTTGTATTCTTAGTAGAGACGGGGTCTCTCCATGTTGGCCAGGCTGGTCTCGAAATCCTGACCTCAAGTGATCCACCCACCTCAGCCTCCCAAGGTGCTGGATTACATGCATGAGCCACTGTGCCCGGCCTTTAATTATTTTTATTTTGTACAGATAGGGTCTCAGTATGTTTTTCAGGCTGGTCTCAAGAAATCCTCTCACCTCGGCCTCCAAAAGTACTGCAATGACAGGGATGAGCTACCATTCCCAGCTGAGACATTCTTAATACAGAGCCTTAGTAAACCGCGGGTGACTGAGGCAGGCCTTGCAGCTCCCTGCTCCCTCAACTTCATGGCCACACATGACACCCTGCTTTGAGTTGGGCAGAAGAATGGAAAATTACACAATGGCATGAGAACCAAGAGAGACAAATTCCACTCTTTACATCAATCACATACTCCCCCTGAAGTCTTAGAAGTGTTTAGGAGGCATCTGGGAATCCGAGAAAGAAAGGATGGGAGCTACTGCCAGTGAGTCATGCTGTGTCCTGAAAAATATGAAATCATGATTATTGATGGGATGCTGTTTCTACTCCCAAATGAGGGGGCTGGGAAATATGGCTTACATTTTACAGTGATTGAATAGCGATCTGTTTGGCTGATGGGTCTTGTATCTTTTCCACATCAACGTAGGTATTTTCTGAGTTGGAGTTCAAGGTTCTTTTCTGCAAAGACTTCAACTGCTACTTTGTAAAGAAGTTTGGAAAGTGTTGCATGAATGTCAACTTTTTATCTATTTTTTATGATGATGGCAAATATTACTAAGGCAAATATTTTCTTCTTCTGTCTCCCTCCTTTGCCTTTAATTCCTGGGGTCTCTCTCCTTAAGAACTCCTTAGTATCTGTACTTTTCCTAGAAATGAGGAAGATGCTCCTCTGCCTTTTTCTTTTTTCTTTAAGACAGGGTCTTGCTTTATCCCCCAGTTTGGAGTGCCATGGCACAATCATAGCTCACTGCAGCCTTCATCTGCTAGGTTAAGTGATCCTCCTGCCTCAGCCTCCTGAGTAGCTGGAACTACAGGTGCATGCCACCACACCAGGCTAATTTTAAATTTTTTGTAGAGATGGGAGTCTTGCTATGCTGCCTAGGCTGGTCTTGAACTCCTGGCCTCCAGTGATTCTCCCCGCTTCACCTTCCAAAGTGCTGGGATTATGGGCATGAGCTACTGCGCCTCCTCCACTGCCATTTTTAAAGTCCACTGATTATGTTCACAGTCTATTAGTTCTTTTGTCTAATACTGGTACATCTTAGTTTTAGTGAGTTTGAGCCCCATCTAGGCCATTTGGCTGTTCTGCCATCGGGTAGATTGCTTTATGACCTGAAGTGATTGTTATAGACTACCAAAGTGACCGACCAGAAGGAGGCTACAAGACAGATGGGGCTTCAAAGGCTTTCTATTCTAGACCTTATCACCCTATTCTAGACCTTACAGTGGCTCCCCATGGTTCTGGATCCACCTGAGATTCCATCCCACACTCTCGTTCCTCTTGCCATCACCACCCACAGGCACCTGGCTGTGTGCTGCTCTTCCTGCATCAGCCCCGTCTCCTCCGGGGCCTCCACCCGGGGGAGCTCAGGAGGAGAAATGTGCTTCACTTTCCAGAGACAGCATCCTATGAAAACTAAACGGAGACAAGCTCTAGCACTTGAGAACTAACACACGGTTCACGGCCTGAGCAGCATCAAGCATTCTGAAAACCGAAACCAGGATTTTGTATTACTGTTTTCAAGAGGTGAGAGAGAGAGAGACAGAGAGAGAGAGAGAGAGAGAGAGAGAGCTTTAGACTGTTTACCTTTGTCAGCAATTCTACCTGAAGTAATAATAATAATAATAAACCCAGAGAACAGAAGCAGCCTCCCGTTCAAAAGCACTGAGATGTATGAAAATATAAGCCAGCACAGACTTCCCGTCACTTTAAAAATGTTTGGAATCCCAGATGCCAAGTAGGATGCTAGGTGCTTCCGTAGCCGGCACCAAGGGTCAGGAAAACATAAAAACAAACAAACAAAAACCCCTACATGTTGACTCAGTCAAAATAAACATTTCATTACTCCCATAATAAAGACAAGTTCTTGACTGAGTAGATGAAATTCCAGGTAGTCAGATTTCTGGATTGTACTGTGCAGGAAATTTTCAGAAACACTTACTAATAGTGTGAGTGATAAAGTATTGAATTTGATTGGCTAGAGGGAGACAGAAAGAGAAAGCCAGCACTGTGAGCTCACGTGATAAGTGCTATTAGGGAATTGGATGAATGTTTAGACCCACGGACTAACCTGCAATGTACTAGGTGCTTACTGTCAACACCCAGAAGCCTGCAAATGAACCAGTTGTTGAAAACATGAGGAGACAGTCTCTATGGACATACCAGAAAAATAAATCTCAGGCTAGTTTGTGGAATTAAAAAACAAAAGATAAAAAGAGAGGGGAGAAGGAAAGAAAGAAGAGAGAAAGAGAGAGACAGAAAGAGATGGAGAGAGAAAGGGAGGGAGGAAGGAAGAAAGGAAAAGAGGGGAAATAAATGACATAGTGGCTTTGTAATTTTCCTCCCTGTTCACGAGTAGCAAATCATCCCTGCATTCTGCAAGGCATGTCCTCATATTTCATGTTGTTTTATTCTTACCACAATCTCAAGGGAACCCTTTTTAAAATTTTTCATGTTACTTTAGTTTTTTTAGAGACAGGGTCTTACTCTGTTGCCCACGCTGAGTGCAGTGGCATGATCATAGCTCACTGCAGCCTCAAACTCCTGGGCTCAAGCGATCCTCCCACCTCAGCCTCCTGAGCGGCTGGGACTAAAGGTGCACACCACCATGCCCAGCTAATGTTTTAAAAATGTTTTGTAGAGATGAGGTCCTGCTATGTTGCTCAGATTGGTCTGAAACTCCTGGGCTCAAGAGATCCTTCCACCCTGGCCTCCCAGAGTGCTGGGATTACAGGCATGAGCCACTGTGCCTGGCCTTAAATAACTGAGCGCACAGAGATTAAATTACTTGCCTAGGATAATAAAGCAAACAGTCAAGGGGTGGGCACCCCATCTAATCCCTCTAGCGAGCAAAGCCAGGAGGGCCTGTTTGTTCTGTGCTGTGAAATTAACCCTAATGGCTCTTGTTTGGGCTCCCTATGCCCTCATGTTGCCGTGGGAGCCAACATATGGAATGATTTAGAGACTTTCTCTATGGAGACAGGGGATGGACTTAATGATGTCCCGAGATCCTCTGCCAAATAATGGTTTTCTTGTGATTCTAAAGACACATAGTGGGCCTCTATGGAAACAGAGTCCCATGTGCAGGAAGTGGGGACTGGGCCCCGTTTCTTGTCATTGATCAGTTGCATATGTCAGGAAAGGGCATGAAAGGAAAGAAACAGATGTTTCCTGATGGGGTGCCTTCCTGATAAGGGGATCTCTTTGCTTGTCCACCAGTGGCCCTACCTGAGTTATGAAGCCCCAGCCAACAGAGTCAGAACCCCCAATTTAGGTGGCTTCCCCCACGAATCTGCCTCAGGGACTCTTTGTCCTCTATTCTTCCTGGCTCAAAACTGTGGAAGCCTATACCCCTCAGCCCCTTATGGTAGGCAGGGGGAGGGTGGCTCTTGTAGGGAATGGGGCCTGGCAGGGATCTTTGGGATGTGTTTCTCTTTCTTATATGAAGATCATCTCCTGGAAAAACAAAACAAAACAAAACAAAAAACTGCTACCATTTTGACTCTACAACCACTTAGTGTGGTGAAGAGTTGCCGTAGCAACATGATTTTTGCCTCAGCTTGACAGAAATTCATGCTTGCCTGTTTTGAAAAGAAACATTGGACATTCAATCTGCACCAGAGAATGTATACATGGGAGCAAATAGTAGCTTCACATTCTGACTTTATTATTATTTTTTAACTTTTTAGTATGCATTTTGAGCACATAAAAAAGTAGAGAGAATAATATAGCCATGCTCCTTGTGCTTATCACCTGGCTCCCACGGTGATCGGCATACAGCCAAGCTTGGTTCATTGATCTACTTGCTCATTCCCCAGCCCCCACCCACTGTGTTAGTTTTAAACAAATCCTGGATATTATATAATTTCACCCACAAATACTTCAGTATGAATCTCTAAAAGATGGGGACTCTATTTTTAATAAATGATTCTCACACGAATAATAAACAAAAGATAAGAATGAAGGAAGATTTCATAATACAAATTCTGCCTTTCTCCCCAAACATTTTTTTAAACTGCATCTATTCACTTTTTAAAAATATCTTTGCTGGGTACAGTGGCTAGAGCCTATAATCCCAGCACTTTGGGAGGTGGAGGTGGGAGGATCACTTGAGGCCAGGAGTTCAAGATCAGCCTGAGCAACGTAGTGAGACCCCCATCTACACACAAAAAATTTTTTTAATTAGCCAGACATGGTGGCTGCACCTGTCATCCTAGCTACTCTGGAAGGCGAAGTAGGAAGATCATTTGAACCTGGGAGATTGAGGCTGCAGTGAGCCATGATTTGCACCACTGCATTCCAGCCTGGGCGACAGAGGGAAACCCTGTCTCAAAACAAAAAACAAAACAAAAATATCTCTACTTCCGGCACTATACTTTGGCTTAAAATATAATAGCATTACTTAGCAGGCAAAGTTCCAAGTTTACATTTAATGATCTCATTTAATCCTCGCAAGAGTCCTAATATTATCCCGTTTTACAGATGAAGAAAATAAGGCCCAGGGAGATTAGCCACTTGTCCAATGTCAAACGCTTCGGTTATATAAATAAGCAAATACATTGTTTTTAGTTCCTAATCAGGCCTAATCTTACCATTGAAAGGGCTGCATATTTAGGTTACGACTTGCAACTCATCAGTGGTGCATGCTTTCCGGTGCTTTGCATTTTTGCACGCACTCTTCAGATGTGACATTAACGTCTTATTGAGCAGATCCCTGTAAGAAGCCACTGTGTGATTTAAGGATTATCCTCAAAATGACCACCCATCTTATTCCCCTCAAAGTCTATTTTCGACTGTTGCATATATTCTATTAAATCCTGAGAAGTCTCCTCCAGTGGAAACTTTTGGGAGGTTAGATCCCTGAGAATCAGTGCTGGGAGGTAGATGCCATGCTAGATGATGTCACTCAACCACATTCTGGCTGTGCGACAAGGGAGAATAGCTGGCTGTCCCCATCAGAACCTTGCCACATTGTTTTGCAGTCGTCTACTTACTGGTTTGTTTCCTTAGCGGCTTCCTGAGGCCAGGAGCCAATTTGCCATTTGTTGGTTTGGCTGTTTGTTCTTTTTCTGTATCTGAGCATTGACACTGGTACACAGTAAGTACTGAGTAAATATGCTTTTCCAGATACCGTTCTCTGAGTTTTTCCTATTTTTCTTTCAAATGGAACAAGCAGTGACGTATCTGGCCATGACTGAAATACAGACCAGATCAAAGCAGCCATGTCATTCAGGGAAAGTTAACATTTTTTAATTGATTGATTTTCCATGATGTCTGCCTACCCTGACATTGTTCAATGTCCAGTTTCCTAATGACTTTATTTTTATTTTTTGAGACAGGGTTTCACTCTGTTACCCAGGCTGGTTTGCAGTGATATAATCTCAGGTCACTGCAACCTCCGCTTCCCAGGTTCAAGCAATTCTTGTGCCTCAGCCACCCGAGTAGCTGAGATTACAGGTGCATGCCACCAAGCCCAGCTAGTTTTTGTATTTTTAGTAGAGATGAAGTTTCATCATGTTGCCCAGGCTGGTCTTGAACTCCTGGCCTCAGGTGATCTGCCCACTTCAGCCTCCCAAAGTGCTAGGATTACAGATGTGAGCTACTGAGCCTGGCCCAACCAATGAGTTTATAGACATAGTCTTTGGTGTTTAACTTGGAACAAATTAGCGCTATATTATCTGAAGTTTAATATTTAATGTTTTCATAGTTAAGACTCTTAAGTTGAAGTCTCATTACTAATAGTAATTTTAGGTTTGTAACAGATACACAAATGTACACAATAAGAACTTCAAAAGAACAATTAAAGTCAATATTAAGAGTGTTTAAGTATTTCCAAGTCATTCCAAAATACTTTCCTCACACTTAATGGTACTGTGAAAAAGGTCCTCTAATTCCCATAGATTGTTCTGAATTTAAATAATTGCCCCATTTCCCAACCGCCTTGCATTTACTATGTCATATGCCAAGTTTGGGCTCAGAAGATATCATTACTGCACATAATAGGTTAATAACAAAATCAGACTTATACATTGACTTGACAGTTGTCCTTATTTGAGCCTGTACTTTTTTATTTTAAATTTTTTTTTAGAGATGGGGTCTTGCTATATTGTCCAGGCTGGTCTTAAACTTCTAGCCTCAAGTGATCCTCCTGCCTTGGCCTCCCAAAGTTTTGGGATTACAGGCATGAGCCACCACAGCTGGCCAGTCCTGCATCTTTTGCTTCTTACTATATTTTATTTCACGTGGCAGCAAATACTCAAAGTACCTCATACTATGTGTGTTGGGATTATATTGAAAATGATTTCTCTAAAAATGTGACTGTGTAGTCTATATAGCTGAAACTATATATCCTGAGAAATAGAAATAATTCTAGGCAAGCACTGTGTAAAAAAAAAAATCAGAACTCTGGTAATTTTCTCTGGTCTTTTTGCTTATTATAAAAACACAGGAAAAAAGAAAAAACATAGAAAATAATTTAGCATTTTTTATCACCTATTTTCTGCACTTTGGTCAAGAAAGAGTCTAAAAATGGTATTTTTGATACTGAAAGGTGTGTGCGTTGGTAGAACTCAAAAGTGAGGTATTTGAAATTCCAGTTTAGCTCACTGACTTCTTTCCCACCATTGAGAAACTGCTTAATTTGGCACAGCTCACTTTAACCTACCAAAAATGGGCAATGTAGGAATCTTCCCCATGAGGTTGTTGAAGATTGTTGAAGATATGACATTGCAATGTTAAATTATTAGGAAATACAAACACATGTCTAGGCAGCATTGACTGGGCATTCAACAAATATTTATTCAATAAATATTTACTCTTCTGCCTAAAAAATAATCATGGGTATTATTCCAGGCTCTTGGTCCCTTCACTTTCTAACCCCAGGGTTAGGTGAGGTCATTCACCCTAGAGTTCTTTTTTAACTCAAGGAAGATAACCAGGCAACTGAAATTTTAAGTATACTAAGAGCAAAAGAAAGGTTTGGTACTGCAGAAGTCACGATGAAGGACTCTGGAGTGAGCAGGAGGGGAAGCATCTCTGCTGCCCACTCACAGTCCCTGGCTGATGGTGCCCAAGAGCTTAAGAACAAAATGCTCCATTCCTCCTGGGATCCCCACAACCCTGTGGTGCTCTCCTGAGCCTGGGCCATGCTGGGAGGCTCTGGCTCTCCATGGAGACTGCATACGGGCGTGTTGGTCTCACACTGTGCATAACCTCTCACAGGCATGTGTCCCTGGATCTTTATTCTGCTGGGTTGGGATCAGGCTGGATATTAGCCAATTGCCATTAATTGCTAGGTGCAAACTTTCTGCTAAGCTAAATGTGACCCCTTGTCAGAAACACAATTGAAAATTGTAATTTCAGGCCAGGCACAGTGGCTCATGCCTATAATCCCAGCACTTTGGAAGGCCAAGGCAGGAGAATTGCTTGAGCCCAGCAATTCAGCCTGGGCAACATGGCAAAATCTTGTTTGTACAAAAAATCAGCTGGGCATCTATAGTCCCAGCTACCCAGGAGGATGAGGTGAGGATCGGTTGAACTCGACGTCGAGGCTGCAGTGAGCCATGATCTCACCACTGTATCCCAGCCTGGGTGACAGAGTAAGACTCTGTCCCAAAAACAAACAAACAAACAAACAAACAGACAGACAGACAAACACAAAGAAAAGAAAAAAAGAATATTGTGCTTCCTCTCGAAGCTGAGTTTTAGTGTGCCAGGTTCAGAGCAAAGAAGTATCTTCACTTGTGTTTAATGGAAGTACCTGATGCTTGCATAAGTTGTTGACACAAAAGCCAGCCTCTGTCATTCAGTCTGCTGGAGGTCACCCTGCAGGCCTCTTTCAGGAACATTTGGAGAGCTGACAGAAGAGTCAACCAAACCTAAAGTCAGAAAGGGTTACATTCATCAGAGAAGAAAGAGCTTTTCCTTATTGCTGTCATTATAGCTCAGGAGAAGCACAGAGTGAGGTGCAACATTTACCTAAGAAATGATACTCAAAACTTTACATTTGTTTTTATCACTTTAAAAAATACAGTCCTTGAAATAAATAAGGCCATTCCTTCTAGTATCATTCATTTTAAATGCAGGCATAATTCTGTGGACAATAGCAGATTCTGGAATGACTTGTTGGAAGAACCAGACTTTGAGAAGTAAATAATTTAAAAGATAACAACTCTCTGTAAATAAAACTTGGCACCAAGAAAGTTAAGTGGGTTATCAGCACTAAATAATCACACTGAGACTTACTGTGTTGCGGGTACTGTGCTAAGGATATCACATGGATTACTGCCTTAGTCTATTCAGGCTGCTATAACAAAGTATCTTAGACCTGGTAACTTATAAACAGCAGAAATGTATTGCTCATGGTTCTGGGGTCTGGGAAGTCCAAGACCAAGTGGTATATCCAGTGTCTGATAAGGGCTCAATTTTTGCTTCCTCGCTGGTGCCTCCTTGCTACATCTTCACATGGCAGAAGAGATAAGCTCTCGATTTCCTCTTTCATAAGGGCATTAATCCCATTCATGAGGGCTCTGTTCCACCTCTTAATACTGTTACATTTGGGATTAGGTTTCAACATATGAATTTTAAAGGGACACAGACATTCACACCACAGCAACTGCCTAATTTAATCTTCATAACATGTAAGATAAATACTATCACTGTGTCCAGTTTCTAGAGGAGAAAACTGAGCCTTGGAGGTATTAGCTTGCCCCAGGTCATACAGCAAACAATTGACAGAGCCTGGCAGGGCTCATGTTCCTCCGGTTACCCTTAGACCTGGCTCTTGTCTGCCATGCCACACTGCCTCTAAGCCATGGGTGTCCTTTCTCCTTAACATTCATACCAATCAGGCTATGTGATACAGTAAGAGTGATTTCTTTGTTCATAGGAATTAGAACTTCATATTTTGGAATTTGTATTTACAGAAGAATAAGTAAATGAGCTAGTTAGAGTGAAATACATTTGTAATAATCAATTTTCACAAATCTTAAAATCCTTGAGAAATTTTAAAACAGTTAAACACCTTAATCCTACGTGAGGGTACTGACTACAGTTCTGTACATACTTTATTTTAGGATTGAAATAGGTGTCAAATGTGGCTCTAAAGTGACTTTCTACAGAGTGAATGCTATTTTTTCCTTTGAGATTTTCCACTGACTAAAGCTGTAAGTCTGTTTTTCACAGGAAATTATCCTGACCTACAGGTGTTAGGATGAGGAAAGTCATCATACCCTAGAAAACCTAGTCTCAGGCTTTAATCATGTTTCTAGGTCAAGTATCTCCCCTTCACCCCATTTTCTCCTCTTTCTCTGTCTCTCTCCTTCCTTCCTTCCTTCTTCCCTTCCTTCCTTCTTTCTCTCCTTCCTTCTTTCTCTCTTTCTCTTTCTTTCTTTCATCTTTCTTTCTTTTTTTTCTTTTTCATTTTCTCCGTCCTTCCTTCCTTCCTTCCTTCATTATCCATGGGAACTACACACATTTACTTTTGTCTCTACAAGCTACCATATATGGTATCTCTAAATGATTCAAATTTATCATAGATAAATTGAAGAAGAAATATAAATGATAATTTCATTCCTTTAGGAAATAAGATTACTTTCCTTTTTAAATTTCACTCTTTTCAAGTCTATCAGCCAAAATCGTCCAAAAAAAAAAAAAAAAAAAACATTGTTAGTATTCTTATGGAATTTTATCACTATCTACCTAACCAAAATAAGAAAGACTAATGGGCTTTCTGAGAAAGATTTATATACAGCATCAACTACCCCAAAAGGCAAGGTACCTTTATAACTACTTTTATGTAACAGTGTACCTTTTGAATATGTATCATGTTTTTGGGATAAAAGATTTAAATGTAAGTATTCAAATAAAATAGTGTTATTTATTCAACAGCCAATCTGCTACCTTATAATTGCATTTTATGAAAATCATTGTTTTCTAATATGCAAAATTAATGAAATTAATGTACTCATTTTCTATATATGTGTTATTTATCTGAGCTGAATCTACATGTTCACTTCGAAACACTTTGGGAAAAAATATTTGAGTTGGTGACTTGAAGGTCTTGATCAAGATCTATTAAAGAGTCATATTGGTTTTACCAGTTTTTATATACAGATCTACACTTCCCAATTCCCTAAGAGTTGAAATCAATGAACACTGGTATGAATCACACTGGAGCAGATTTTCAAAGAAAAATGTATCTAAATAAATATAGGGCTTCACCTTATTTTTTCTCCTCCCTTAAAACAATACATTTGTTAAAAATTCCAAAATAGTCCAGGTTGTTTTGTCAAATTCAAATAATGCTGAAACATATCAAGAAAATGGCTGTATTAGTTCATTTTCACACAGCTGATAAAAATATACCCGAGACAGAAATTTACATAATAAAGAGATTTCATGGACTTATAGTTCCACGTGGCTGGGAAGCCTCACAATCATGGCAAAAGGTAAGGAGGAACAAGACACATCTTATATGGATGGCAGCAGGCAAAGAGAGAGAGGGAATTTGTACGAGGGAACTCCTCTTTTTAAAACCATCAGATTTTGTGAGACTTATTCACTGTCATGAGAACAGCAGGGGATAAACTTGCTCCATGATTCTGTTACCTTCCACCTGGTCCCTCTCACAACATGTGGGATTTCAAGATAAGATTTGGATGAGGACACAGCCAAACCTTATCATTCTGTCCCTGGGCCCTCCCAAATCTCATGTCCTCATGTTTTAAAACCAAGCATGCCTTCTCAGCTGTCCTCCAAAGTCTTAACTCAGCATTAACTCAGAAATCCACAGTCCAAAGTCCCATCTGAGACAAGGCAAGTCCCTTCCACTTATGACCCTATAAAATTAAAAGTAAGTTAATTACTTCCTAGATACAGTGGGGGTACAGGCTTTGGATAAAAACAGCCATTCCAAATGGGAGGCATCGGCCAAAACAAAGGGGCTACAAGCCCCATGCAAGTGTGAACTTTAGCGGGGCAGTCAAATCTTAAAGCTCTAAAGTGATCTCCTTTGACTCCATGTCTCACATCCAGATCACAGTGATGCAAGAGGTGGGTTTCCATGGTCTTGGACACCTCTGCCCCTGTGGCTCTCTAGGGTACAACCTCTGTCCTGGCTGCTTTCATGGGCTGGCATCGAGTATCTCTGGCTTTTCCAGGCACATAGTACAAGCTGTCAGTAGATCTACCATTCTGGGCTCTGGAGAACAATGGCCCCCTTCTCACAGTTCCACTAGGCAGTGCCCCAGTATGGACTCTGTGTGGGGGCTCTGACCCCACATTTCCCTTCCACAATGCCCTAGCAGAGTTATCTATGAGGGTCCCATCCCAGAAGCAAACTTTTGCCTGGGCATCCAGGCATTTCTGTACATCTTCTGAAATCCAGGCAGAGTTTCCCAAACTTCATTTCTTTCTTCTGTGCACCCACAGGCTCAACACCACATGGAAGCTGCAAATGCATGGGGCTACCACCCTCTGAAGCAACAGCCCACGCTATTCCTTGGCCCCTTTTAGTCATGGCTGGAGTGGCTGGGATGCAGGGCACTGGGTCCCTAGACTGCACTCAGCACTGGAACCCTGGGATTGGTCTACAAAACCATATTCTAAGCCTCCTGGCCTGTGATGGGAGTGGCTGCCATGAAGACCTTTTGACATGCTCTGGAGACATTTTCTCCATTGTCTTGGGGATTAACGTTTGGCTCCTTATTACCTATGCAAGTTTCTGCAGCTGGCTTGAATTTCTCCTCAAAAAATGGGTTTTTCTTTTCTACTGCATCATCAGGCTGCAAATTTTCTAAACTTTTATGCTCTGCTTCACTTACAAAACTGAATGCCTTTAACAGCACCCAAGTGACATCTTGAATGCCTTTGCCATTGTGAATTTTCTTCCACCAGATACCCTAACTCATCTCTCTCAAGTTTAAAGTTCCACAAATCTCTAGGGCAGGGGCAAAATGCCACCAGTCTCTTTGCAAAAACATAGTCACCTTTACTCTAGTTCCAACAAGTTCCTCATCTTCATCTGAGACCAACTCAGCCTGGACCTTATTGTTCATATCACTATCAGCATTTTTGTCAAAACCATTCAACAAGTCTCTAGGAAGTTCCAAACTTTCCCACATTTTCCTGTCTTCTTCTGAGCCCTCCAAACTCTTCCAACCTCAGACTGTTACCCAGTTCCACAGTCACTTGCACATTTTTGGGTATCTTTTCAGCAACTCCCCACTCTATTGGTACTATATTAGTTTCATGCTGTTGATAAAGACATGCCTGAGACTAGCAGTTTACAAAAGAAAGAGGTTTAAATGGACTTAAGGTCCATGTGGCTGGGGTAGCCTCACAATCATGGCAGAAGGCAAAGAGGAGCAAGTCACGTCTTACGTGGATGGCAACAGGCAAAGAGAGAACTTGTGCAGGGGAATTCCTCTTTTTACAACCATTAGATCTCATGAGACTTACAATCATGAGTACAGCAGGGGAAAGACTTGCCCCCATGATTTAATTACCTCCTAGCATGTCCCTATTCTAAATTATTAATTATGCCAACTTAATCTTAATTCAACGCCACACACCAAGCTTAAAATATTTGGGAGCATAAAACTAATGGATATTAATCAATAAGATCTTAGTTTTAGTAGTAAATTTGAGAAAAAAAAACTTGGATGTTCAGTTTTATCTTAAGGCAGTTGTGGCCTTGAACTAAGTAATCTTTAAATTCTCTTTCAACTCTAAATATTGATTCCACAGTGTTATTTTTAAGTAATATTAACTGAATATGTTTATAAATCACACATTGATTAGAATTAGAAAAGGTATAAAAGCATAAGACAATATTCCTTTCTATACAAATATATAGTATACAGGTAAATCAAAATATACATCTAAAATAATTAGTAAAATAACATTCTTAAAATATTTTATTTCTGATAAAATTAATACATATATAAGCAGCACAAATGTCAGCTCAATCAACTCAGAAAAAGCATTTGACAAAAATCTCCCATTCATTCAGGAAAACAATAAACTAGGATTATAAGGGAATTTTCTCAAATTGATGAAAAACAACCGTGAGAAATTCAGAGCTAACATTATACATAATTATTAAAGACTGAATGCTTGCATTCTCACAACTTCTTTTCAACAATGTCCTGGAGATTTTAGCCATGAAATAAGGTAAAACACACAAACAAAAATTAAGGTTTACCAATTAGAAAATAAGTAAAATTATCATCATTTTCCAATGACATGATTCTGTATGTTGAAAATCGAAAGAAATTCTCCCAAATCAACTAGAAGTAACAAGGAAATTTGGCAAGGTTGTTTGATACAAGACCAATTATGCAAAAATCAGTTGTATTTTTATATATTACAATAACTAGTACATAAGTGAAAATAAGAAAGTAAGTTCATTCATAATAATATTATAAAGAATAAACTACATAGGAACAAGTTTAATAAAGTAGTTGTAAGACAGGTACACTAAAAACTGTGTAACATTGCTGAGAAAAAGGTCTAAATAAATAAAGTCTTTACATGTTTATGGATTGGAAGGCTCAAAATCATCAAGATGGCAGTTCTCCCCAAACTGATCTATAATACAAATATGATGAGACCCCTATCAAAATCTCAGCAAAGTATTATGTAGAAATTGGTAACAGTTCCTAAAGTTTGTATTAAAATGTAAACGATTTAGAATGACATAAGCACTTTCTTAAGAGAATACATTTGGTGGACAATCAAGCATTCTAAATTGAGCCAAGTATTTCAATAGACATTTCATCAGAAAAGATATATGAATGACTACTAAGCCTAAGTATAAAGATACTTACCATTAGAGGAATAAAAAATTAAAACTCAACACCACTATACATTTGTAGGATGGTTATAATTTAAAAGGGGAGATAATACCAAATGTTGGCAAGTTCATGTTGAAACTAGAACTCTCAAACATTGCTGAGGGATATAAAAGTATGTAGCCACTTTAAAAACAATTTGGCAGGTTTTTATAAAGCTAAATGTAAATGTAACATACAAACAAGTAGTTTGATTTCTAGGAAGATACCCAAGAGAAATGAAAACACATTCTCTTGTAAAGATGTGTATCTGAATGTTCATAGATGCATTATTCTCAATATCCAAATGTCCACAACTACTAAAAGATAAAATATGAAATATCTATGTAATGGAGCACTTTCCAGCAATAAAGAGATGCTGTGCTGATTTATGCTATACAACATGAATTAATTTCAGAAATGTTATACTAAATAAAAAAAGCCCAACACAAAAAAGTACGTGTTGCACTCTTCCACTTCCATGAAATATCCAGAAAAGGCAAATGAATAGATAGAAAGCTGATCAGTTGTTTCCTAGAGTTGGAAGTGAGTGTAGAATATTGCAAATGAATGTGGAGAAGCTTCTGGGGGTAATGGAAATGTTCTTAAAATATAATGTGGTGTGGTTGCACAACTCTATACGTTTACTAAAAATTATTGATTTGTATACTTGTAACAAGTGAATTTTATGGTATATATATTACACCTTAATGAAGTTGTTAAAGCAATTAATTATAAAATAATGCAGGATGGCAAGAGGTGGGTGTGGGGGGTATAGGTGAAACAAACTGGTGATTCATTGATAATTGTTAAAGTTGGAATGAATGTATGGAATCTCATTCCACTCTTTTTCTGCTTTTGTATTTCTTTTAAATTTTCTTTCTGTTTCTTTATTTGAGACAGGCTCTGGATCTCGCTCTGTCACCCAGTCTGGAGTGCAGTGGCATGATCATGGCTCACTTGCAGCCTCTAATTCCTGGGTCAATCAGATCCTCCCACTTCAGCCCCCTGATTACCTGGGACTATAGGCATGTGCCACCAGCTAATTCTTTTTATTTTTTTAGAGACAGGCTCTCTCGATCTTGTCCAGGCAGATCTTGAATTCCTGGGCTCAAGTTATCCAACCTCCTTGGCCTCCCAAAGTGCTGAGATAACAGGCTTTCTTTTAAATTTTCAAAAATAGTTAAATTTTAAAATTTAGTCTTACTGTCTGCTCTATATAGGGGAATTGAGTAAAGAGAAGATTTCAATCTTATATCTAAGAGTTTTAAAACATAAGTGTCTTCCTTAATATTCTCTTGGAAATGACTGCCTTTACATGAGAACTAACCTGCCAAGTGTTCCCAAACTTTTCAGTTTGTGGAGCAATTAACTCAGTGGAAAGCCACAGGAGTTGAAGACTATTTGAGCAGAGGGAAGACATGAAGCTGAATTGTAGCCAAACCTCTGGTGGCAAGCATGGAGGGCAAAATCATTGTATCTGAGCCTTAAAGAAAATATCATTTTGCCATGTAGCAAGTGATAGGCCTCTAACAAATATATGCCATTTTCCTTATCTTTATTATTCAACTTAAAACACTTTAAAGAAAATGGATTTCTCATATACTTCACGATAAACATCAAGTTACTTTAAGTTTTCCCAGCAACTACCCACCATATCAGCTTCATTTCTAACAAACACTGTGTCCCATGAACTTAAAGTCTCCAGATTTCCCAAACTTATTTTTTCAGAGCACTAAACTACCATTCAGTATTCTCTCATCTCATATCTTTAAACTTACGGTATCTTTTGCTTAGAAAATGTTTTTGTGTCAGTGTTCCTTTTGTCCTTAGCAATCCATCAGTTCTCAGATTACACATCACTATATCAGGAAGGCATTCAGTAATTCCCTGAACTCAGCTACTACTTCTGTGCTCTTTCCTAGGACCCTGACCTTCCACCCGTAGTAAATTATTATAATTGTTTATCTTCCCAATGCTGTAAATTCATGGAAGTATCTGCAGTGGCCTGCAATGTACTTAGCAATCAGCAGGCATTTAGCAAAAGTTGTGTTCAAGGATTAAATTAAATAATGTATATATTCACCTCTTGAAAAACTTTATATAAAATTTATATTTAGCATATAGTGGGTGTAAAATAAATATCTGTTCAATAAATGAATAAATGAATGAATGAGTCTTTTATTAAATACAGTTAATCAAACAATCCAAGATACAAGTTCAAAGAAAGTCAACCTTTAAAATGTAACTGTACTGACTACATAGTAAATTTTCTGTAAGCCTCAATGTAAATTTAAAGAAAATAGAATTTCTTTGTTTTATTATATTCAATCTTGTTTAAATAGAAGAAAATATAAAATATTCCTTTAAAAATCTTACTGCAATTTAAATAATATATATTGGGTTTTCGTGGGCAAATCTACCTTGATGTCTCAGTTATAGTTTCAGGTATCCTTGGGTAGTTATTTTTAGTGTCAGGTTTTGTTTACACAGAAACTACAGAGAAATATCTTTGAATATAAAAATTTTGAATATTTAAATAAATACACCAACATTCATGACTTTATTCTCAAGTAGTGCTAGAAGGAATAATGCAGGAAAATCATGACAAAAATATCTATAGTTTTCTTCACTTGATTGGTTTCAGATTGTAAGCTCTATTATGATAAAGTGAAGCTACAATTTTATAACTGTTACTTAATAAACATATAGAAATATAGTACACAAATAGAAGCCCTCTGTGGTGGGCTAGAATAAATTAACAAACCACAGAACATTCAAGAATTTCTTTTTATTAAATGAAATATAATGAATAAATTATGTTTATTGTTTGACTTTGTATTATCTAAATGTTAACTTAAAGCAGCATGTTTTCTTCTGGCTATTTATCTTCTACGTTGAAATAGCAGAATCCCATGCAAAGAGACTCTTTTGAAAGATTTATAGCTTAAGGCATGTAATAAGGCAGCACTGTGTTTATCTCATTCCCTCTAGACTCACTATGCTATTTCTGCTGAGTAGTGTTACTGACTGAAGTATTTTAAGATTCTACAAGGGATGTCCTGATGTGATTATAAAGCACTGAATGTTTGTTCCTTCCCTCTCTTCCCACTTGATGCTATAAAAATTCATATGCCTAGTTTCACTGGTTAAAAACATTCAGTTGACTTCTCTAACCCAAACTCCTATTGAAAGCCCAGGTTTGCTGTTTTGAGTAATAGTGAAACTTATAACTTTTAAAGTCTGCATAATGTCTCTGATTCCCCCAACATAATATCATTTTCAAAACTTTTAAAGGCTGAAAGCTTCCACTTCCAATACCTAAGTATAAACCATGGAAGAGGGGATAAAGAAGGGGGTCCTCAACAAGGCAGCTGTGCAAATTAATGGAAGCATTATGGTTATGATGGCCGAATATCCAGCCCACATAGTATTTTAACTAGGATGGTTTTAAAATAAAGCTTTTTGTTCATCAAAGTAATCCATGAATATGTAATATAAAATCACAAGTCTTACAGAAATACAAAGATTCCTCTCCCCACCAACCTCTACAGTTTGTCCCCATACAGCCACCTCTTTTTAACTGTTTTTTCCTCAAATATTTAACTTCAGATTTCTCATGATTTTTATGCTGCTATTTTTCAAGTTATTAATTATTGGTATTTATTTGTCCTATGAAAGATAAAGATTTAGAACTCTTATACAAAGTCATGTGTATGCTTCACTTTTTCTTGCACCATCTCCTGAAGTTATATAAAAAACTTGTCAATATTTAATTTAAAATAAGTATGAATATGTAACTAGAGTTTAAGTAGTACACTGTAATTACATTCATTTCCTTGTACAATCATTTCCTACAGACAATAGTTTGTCATCATCATTCTTTCATTTACTTAATTTCCTATTAATGTAATGCTATTTTTTCCCAAATTGGCAGTAAAAAATTAAAGTTATGTAGAGTACAGTGAGGATAGAATGCAGCAAAACTCTTTAAAGTCCTCTCATCCTATGCTTTCTTTAATTTAGAGACTAGAAAAGAAATTCTCATCTTCACAGAATACATTGCAATATGACCCAGTCCTTGGCAATGACATGTAGGCAGAAGTTACTAAGTAGAGCTTTCAAGAATTTTTTGTAAAATGTAAGATTTGATTTCTGTACTTCTTTGACCTTCTGTTTTTTTATCTTCCTATCTAAAGCACACCTTTCTTTTTTTTGTCTTCCTCCTTAAAGCAATGAATCAGATGTCTGAATATGTTTGTAACCATGAGACAATAATGAGATCAAAATTTATACTCTTGGGATGTCAGCTGTTATGGGTTGAGTTGTACCTTTCCCCACCCCACCCCCAAATTCGTGTGTTGACTCCTAACTGCCTGTTTCAGAATGTGAACTTACTTGGAGACAGGTTCATTGTAGATGAAATTGGTTAAAAGTGGGCCCCTAATCCAACTTGACTGGTATTCTTATAAAAAGGGGAAATTTGGACATAGATCCCCACACAGAGAGAAAACACCATGTCTAGATGGAGGCAGAGATCAGAATAATACAGCAAAAGCCAAGGATTGACAAAGATTGCCAGCAAACCACTAGAAGCTAGTAGAGGGGCGTGGAACATACTCTCCCCACAACCCTCAGGAAGACCCAATGTTGATCTTGGATTTCAACCCTCTAGAACTGAGACAAAAAAAAAAATCTGTTCTTGGTTGGGCACAGTGGCTCACACCTGTAATCCCAGCACTTTGGGAGGCTGAGGCGGGCGGATCATAAGATCAAGAGATCGAGACCATCCTGGCCAACATGGTGAAACCCTGTCTCTACTGAAAATACAAAATAAAATAAAATAAAATAAAATAAGGCGTGGTGGCACGTGCCTGTAGTCCCAGCTACTCCGGAGGCTGAGGCAGGAGACTTGCTTGAACCTGGCAAGCGGAGGTTGCAGTGAGCCGAGATTGTGCCACTGCACTCCAGCCTGGTGACAGAGTGAGACTCCATCTCAAAAAAAAAAAATCTGTTCAGTTTGTGTGCTTTGGTATGGTAGGGATATCCATGGATTAAATCTATCATGATTGAATGAAAATATGAGTAACATTTCAAAAAAAAATTCTCATTGAAAAACGAGCTATAGATTCTGCCAGGAAGGGATAGCTATAGATGGGAAGAAATGAAAGTCACTCTTCAGATCCATTTAATCTTAATTAACAGATTACTATAACAGATGACTGCTAGTGAGACCAGTAATAGAAACTCAAGTTTCACATACTACAGCTTGTAAAAAGAATTGTAGCATTCATATTATCACAAAGAAGCTAATCTTTTCAATGTTAAATGAAAAAATGCTGAAGCACTTTATTAAATTTCCAATACCTGAAAATGCAATAAAGTGTCAAAGTGTCAGATATTGTGAAGCCAGCATCCTGGGCATCAACAGCAGTCTTCATGTAGATTTTACATGTTTTGCATATACCCTTATTTTTTAAAAATAGTGAGCCAACATTTGAAAATCATAAGATTTCAAGTAAATAAAGTGTTTTCCCTTTTAAAATATCAAATATCTGATAACCTTCCTTGGTGATGATCAGGTGAAACTGAAAATCACGTAACCCTTCAGGAGGAGCAAAGGTCCTGTTACTTGTTCTTTCCTAACAACTCATGTGTTTATTCGAATACAGTGAAATAGAGCTACCACACAGTCAAGGGATATGAGCATCTAAGATACAATGTCTTGGGTCACAGGACCATAGTAGAAAGTAATGCTCCAGCCAGGAAGGACAGGGGATAGGCAAGAAACTTTTAACTGAACATTGCCTATAAATTAACTGAATTTTAAACTTTAAGTTGCTGAGTTAACTAAAAGTACCAAAGTTGTGTTTTCTTTCTGTTGGCAGAAAGAGGGCCTCCAGAGCAAATGGGAATTCAGTTATAGACAAATTAAGAAAGCTACACCTGCTCTCCTCAGATTTGGATTGTAAATTTCATACCCATCATAATTATAATGATATTATCCTTATATTTGCCTCATTTATACAAATGCATTAAAGGAACATTGTTTTTTTTCCTTTTGTCTATTGCAGTCTTTATTTTTGATATATAGTTTAATACATATTAATATATAGTTTGCCCATATAGACAAATTCTGAAACCTTGTTTGACTAAGGTCATCTGGATAGCAGGATTTCAGTACCTAATGTTACTTTTCTCCATATAAGAGAACATATTTTAAGACAAAAGGTAGTGTTTTAGGAGTCTTGTAACCTAGGTCTTACTAGGTTACATGTAGATTAGGCAAGTTACTTTGGGTGTTTTAATGCCTGTCTATCCCCATATTCAGAATAGATTTTATGACTGTTTAAACTTCATAAGATTTATAAATTAATGGTGATTAAAATGGGTGAAAATTAAGATAAAGGCACTTAAAAATGTAAAGTTAAAATATAATACATGGCATTATTACATAAATAATGATTGCTATTTTGAATGAACCCTATAATATTCTCAACAAGACTGACTTTATAAATTAATTCTTACAAGGTTTTGTCAATGAAAGTGAGGCTATTTGAAATTAGAATGCAAGACACAACCAGTGTTTATTTTCTTATTATATTGAATTGGTACATATATGGATAAATATATTGATATATATTGGTGTGTAAATTAGCAAACTCAATATTCCATTCTAACATAGAGAAACTCCCTTAGCTAAGAACTTAAAAATTACATTTCCTCAATTTTCTTTTGCAATTACCATCATTATCCAGCAAATATGTGTATCTATAAGAGACTTTGATGTAAGCAGACTAAGTCAGATGGAAAAATAGTTATATGGAAAGTTGTTTCTAAGTAAGGTGATAATGTTCTAAAGCAAGAAACTGTAGCAATAACTTCCTCTTCAGCAGGTATCTTCCAATCCAACAGCTTTTGAAACCTCCCAAATTGTAGCAAAAGCAAAATAGCTTAGAAAGTTCTCTCTAAAGTCTGTTACTTTAGCCTTTAAATGATGACATAAGCACTTAATTTTCCATATTGCATACTTTTTTGTTAAAACTAGCTAGAGTGGATTTGTTGACTTCTTCCTAAGTGAGCAATTCAGACATAGTTTGTGTTTTGATACCTACATGTCATTGAATGACTTTTCATGATGAACCATTTTATTCCAGAAAGTGACTTGTGGGTTTGTTATAAAGGCAAAATACAGTGACATTTGCCATGTGATAGACAAACTGAAATTAAACATTGAGCAAATTATTTCAGACCCTCCAGAACAATTTCACTGTATTTGATGGCTGTTTTTTCAGTTTTTCTTTCTTATGAAGATGTAACCAAAGTGTGAGAAGTTATTATTGTATTAAATGCAATATGTGCATGTTTTCCTTTGAGTTTTACAGCTAAATATGGGTTGCATATTCTGAAAGAGAATATTGAGGTTCACCTTTAAATATCTAAGATTAATATTGAATTTGCATAATCCAAATACAACCGAGAATTCATTCATGTTCATGATCACAGGTAGATAAAAGATATAAATGAGACTGATTTTATTTAAAAATACAATAATTTTGTTGGCAAACAAAAAGCAAGATGTATAACAACTGTCTTCACTTCCATTAAATAAAATCATAGACAAAAGATTAAAGAATGTTTCATAAAATATTTGAGTAACATATGAATATGTGAAATTATTTTAATAGTCAATTTAATGTGAAACATTGGGTAACTGCATCTAATTAGCAAAAAAAGAGGCTAGTGTGTTCTATACTTTATTATAAATGTGTTGTTACAGTTTGCAAGTATTATTGACTTCGTTAATATGGTAAATAGATTCTAAGGTCATATTCATGATCTTCACCTTCTGATATTTACTCCCTAATTTTCTCCCTCCACACTCAGTCTGGAAGTCTGCAAATAACTGAATGCTGTAAATAATCATATTAGTGAAATAACAAACGCTTTCCCAGGCAAGCATCAGATGAGACTTTAACCCAGGCCAAAACCTTGATTTTAGCCTTGTAAATGACCTAGCTAAGCAGTGCCTAGACTCCTAACCCATAGAAATTGTGAAGTGCTAAATGTGCATTACATCATGCAGTTTATGATAATATTTTTACTTAGCAACAGATAACTAATGCAGCCAATTTTATGTAATCATAACTTTATTACAACCATAGAACTGAATATTCTTATGTATTCTTATTAGATAATAAAATACATACATGGTATAAATAAATCACATAGGAAATGAATAAAATTAGTTTATATTCTATAAAACTCAGAAATATATGTTTTAAACAACTACTTGTAACCAATCCAAAAGTATACTTAAAAATGATTAATTAGGAAGTTTATCATATGATAATAGGGGTTTCTGAGATGCATTTTTCTATAGGTAGTCTCCTAAAGACAAGTTCCATTTGGTCAATAATGTTAAATAAACATATATTAAATATGCATTTGCTATTGAATTACTTTGTTTGACTCGGGTATGTATAACATCGTAAAGTCTCAATTATTGTGTGAGTTTCTCCAACTATAATGACATAGCATAGTTTTCTCATTTCAAGGCTTTAATTAGTTTACATTATAAGTATTATAAAAATGTCAGTTATATACCAAAGGAAAGAAATAGCGTAATAAATTCTATGAAAAAATCACTAGCTTCAACAATTGTCAAGTCATGTTCATCTTTCTTATTGTATACCTCCATCTATTTCCTTAGATTTCATGTACTATACTTGTAAATATCTCAATCAATAGCTCTAAACCCTAAAAAAAAAAAAAAGATTTCAATACATTTTGCTTAGCTACCAAAATTAATAATTTCATTAAATATACTTCTGTTTTTCAAATTTCCAATTGTGTCACAAATGTCATTTTTTTTTTTTACAGTTTGATCACTTGGATCATGAACCATGTATTCAGAGTAAGTCTTTTATTAATCTATTAATTTAATTTCTCCTGTCTCTCTTCTGTTTGGAAAATGTTGATAGAAGAAACCAGCTTTTTGCTCTGGTAAATTATTCACAATTTGCGTTTTGTTTATTGCATTTCTCCAGGTGGTATTTAGTTGGTTTCTCTGCCTCTATAAATTGACATTTATAGAAAATATAGATCGTTCTGCAAGATTACTTCATGGTTGGTGTTTGATGCATGTGATGTCTGGTAGAATCTATGTATTTCTTAAATAAAGTAAAAAATAAATTATTTTTTTGAAAACTTTTTAACTTTTATGGGTAGAAAGAAAATTTTTTTACATTTTTAAAAAAATTCTAAGAAAACTTATAACTGCTACATTTTCATAATTGTAATTTCAGGATAGCAGCATGAGAAAAACAATAATTTACATGTATACAAACAAATCTCAGTTTTTAGATTCAAGCAAATTACAACCTATAAAACTCTTTAAAAGTGAATGCAAATTATGTAGTATTTATTTCAAAATACTCATATTATAAATGAATCTGCAGAATTTTATGAAGTCTCGCAAATGAGATTAGAGTTTCATTCAAACTTGATTTTCAATACTAATTTTCATTAGCAGAATTCCAAAGAAATTAAAATGTATGCAAAAATGTGAATGGCCCTTCACCTTTTATTTATTATTACTTTTGATATCTCAAACTAGAAACACGGAAGGAAGTAAATGCAATATTGTTACAGAGTTTCTGAAATACTGGACCAGTGGTACAATCTTTTCAACAATATATATTTTGTTTACAAGTATCACCTGAGCTTACTAAGTGGAATAATGCATGAAATGGAGCACACTGGATTTGCTAGTGGCATTCACTGTTATTCAGTTTGAAAAGGGAAATTCATAAAAATTTCTCTCTTCGGCATGCTTCTGTGAACCTACTTTAAGTAAAAAATGGACTTATACTGAGAATTCTGAAACAGACTTTCAGAGAAATAAAGTTTTCATTGAAAGGGGAAAGCAATGTTTGTTCTGTATTTGTATCTAAAAATATATTGAAAAGTTTGGGGGTTTTATTGTGATTACACTTTTTACAGCATATTATCCACAAACATGCATTCCTTTCATTTTCTCTCTAAGAATTTTAAAGATTTTAAAGAGCATTACATTTTTCTCTAAAGGCAGAACTTTAAAAAACATCTAATAAATGTTGTCACTTAGATACCTGCAAAACTGTCTCCCACATAAACTCCATAGAGATGACAAAGACCTGGACAGGTAGATTAATAGATCAATTGATTTCTTGATAAATGTATTCTACAATAATCCTTCTTTGAGTTTTGTTATCAAATTACTTTTAATGAGTCATTTTGTGAACTTTCTACTTAAAATAGTAACCGTACCACTATTCCACTTTCCATCAGAATTTCATTTTCTTTTAACTCTGTTCTTTTTCTCTTGAGCACTTATTATCATAGAAGCTACAATATAATTTATATAAAATATTTAACCTTTCTCTCTTTCTACTAAAATATAAGTAGCAAGAATTTTTAATTTTATTACTTTTTAGTTTGTATTTTCCCAGCACTAAGAATGCCTGTTCACAGTAGGATTTCATAAACATAAATGAATGAAGAAGTCCCACAGATCAATGCTAGAACAAGTCATAGCAACTGAAGTTCTTACTTTCTATTTCGTGATTCTCAGGCTATGGGTGACAGCTTTGAATGTAATTGATGCTACCGGAGAACAGAATTCACATTTTATTAAAGTGACTTGGATATTAATAAAAAATATATAAATAATACTGGAATACAGTCAGTAGTTTATATCATGTTAAAGTTATTGTTATAATGCACATCAGAAATTAAAATAATAGTGAATTAATTGCCCTGGTGAAATTTTTGACTCTTTTTAAGCTATGTTTGCACAATGTAATAAAATAATTTTTACCATTATTTACCATATTTTCAAACTGATAAAACTAGAACACACTTTACATGCTCTTTATAGTAAAAATTTAAACCACAGCAAACTTTGAAGGATATTACAATAAGAACCCATCTACTTTTCAACTAGATTCAAATATTATTAAATTTTGCCATCTTTGCTTTATCAGCCATTTCTGCAAGATTTAGAGTATTTTACTGAAAAATTATATGTAGAAAATGGCATCTGGGTATTAGGTATGCTTACTGCTATGACCAATTTCATGTATCAATATTGATGCAAAAATGCTAAATAAAATTTTGACACCTTGATTGAAGAGTGTACTAAAACATGCAACAAAAATGTGACCACAGGTGGAATTTATTCAAAGAATGAAAGGGTGGTTCGCCAACAGGTAAATAAAACAGTAAATAAGAAGAATAAAATGTACAATAAAAATAAGAGTAGCAATCAAGTAGAATAGACAAACAAAATTAACAAACACAAAAGTTGAAATCTTGAAAATATTAATAATGTTGACAAGCTTTTACCAACACTGACAGAAACAGAAATTATCACTATTAGAAATGAAAGAGGTGACATTACTACACATCCTACAGGTGTTAAAAAATAATAAAAATATTTAAGATCTGTTCGTTTCATCATATGTAAACTTTTCATTGGTTTAGGATCTTCAAAAACTTGATGAAATTATATGAACAAAGTATCAAAATTATTGTTGCATGCTTAGGTAACTTACTAAATAATGGCAACTATATCCTTATAATTGTGTTTTTTTTTTTGAAAGAAAGAAAAAGAGAGGAAAGAAAGTGACAGTGAAAGAAAGAAAAAAAAGAAAGTAAGAGAGAATGAAAGAGGAAGAGAAAGAGGGAGAGATAATGAGATTGTTGTTCTATTGCCTAGGCTAGAATGCAGTCTAAAAATGGGTATTAAAAACCTCTTTTATGCCAATAATTGTACTTAACAATGGAGACAGGAAGGAATAAGAGATGAAAATAACAAACAAGCAGCCAACCAATATTTTATTTAAA